>NCKV01000305.1:0-20074 GCA_003675905.2 Leptotrombidium deliense
CCGATGTTCGTTTTTTCGTGGCGTCGTAATCTTTTTTAGTCCACTTTTTTCGTCGTAATGATAAATGTATTGTTTTCCGCTTCTCAAAGTAATCTTAGTTGGCTTCGTTTTGCCGACTTCATCGTAACTGTACTTTATTGCAGTTGAGTCCGGATATCTTATTTCTGACAGAAGACCATTGCGATCGTAAAGGAAAGATTCAGAGACTGCAGAGCCCTGCTGCCAACCCGACAATCGTCCATATCTATCGTAGATCACATTCAATGGCAGTCGTGTTTCTGTGGGCAACCATTGAATTGGTCGCGAAGAGTTATCGTATTGAACCACAAGGAATGGTCGTCGAGAATTATTATACAAAATCTCTCTGTTCGCGTTTCGATCGTATTCTAAGCTCAAAAATCGGGTCTCATTTATAAACAGAACTTTTTCGACTGCAATCACACTCGTGAGACCTTTAGAACTTTGATCGGTCGTTTTTGCGGCGTATTTAACGTTGTAATCCCAGTGAATCGAACCTAATTTTGGCGACTTTTTCAATTGCCGATTAGAAAGGTAAACATTAAAACTAATTTGGCGATTAAGAACGGGAAACATTCCTGCTTGTATGGGAATCGATGGCAATAAAACTTTATGAGGCGAGGCTTCCCAAGAAATCCCTTCGCGCCACGGAGTCACAACAGACACGGATTTGTCTTCTTCCATTGAAATCTTAAATTCATTTCCTTTGTAATAAACTACTGCTGAACTTTCATAGACTTTCACGTTAAGCTTTTTAGAGGAGCTTTTCCTATCGACCGTCGATTCTTCGGTCCAAAGCGATGAGCCCTGTTCGTTGAAATCGAAAGTAATCAAAGTTCTTGCTCCCGAAGGCTTCACAATCGCCATTAGTCTTCCGGATGCGTCGTATTCGTAAAAATAAGTAAATCCTGCGCTGTCAACCTTTGATATCAAAAGACCATTGCCTCCTAAATCGTAGTTAAATCGCGATGTAAAGTTATCTGGATCTGTGAAAGTTTCCAGGAAGCCTTGCGAATTCACAGTTACGCGACACTTTTGACCAGTGGCTGTTTCAACGCTTTGCAATGCGTTTCCAGCGTCACGAAGAAATGATATTTTACTGCCCGAAGAGTCAGTAATTGCTGACAGTTTACCAAAACTGGTATTCACATCATATAAAAATGAGTACAGAGTGAGACCGGTCAAAGAATTCTTGGTGAGAATATGCTGTCCGTATTTGTTGAAGACATAAAGTTCGTCAGTTTCCGGAGAAGCGATCGTAAACTGAAACTTATCGTCGGGCCCTGGAATGAATGGCACCGATGAGACGATCTGAAATGTTCCCTCATCGCCGACGTGTACGACACCATCGCTGGTAATCGTCAATGAAGTAATCGACAGTAATGGTGTTTCTCGAGCCAACAATACTTTGTTTTCCTATAAATTAAAGACATTAAAGACACGTTATTGCGGAAGATAAGCAGACAAGTGTTACCGAGTTTTCTTCAGTCGCTACAGAGAAGCCACTGTGCATTGAACTTTGTGCCACTGAACAACTACAATTGTGTCCATTAATGTCTTTGCACGTTTGTATTTCACATTTGGATCCATGATCAATGGAAGAATAACTGTTTTTGACGTTATTGATGCCCATAAAATGTTGGATGTGTGAGTCTGCAGTAACAATAGAGACGCGATTACTTCCGTCTTCAGCAATCGAGCCAATGAAAAGATCACCGTTCGTTGCAAATGAAAACGTTATAATCACACCGACTTCGCTATGATGTTTACTCGTTTCTGTGCTCTTGCAATATGAAGGAGTACCGACGACTACCATTACGCGTTGATCCGGAGTGATCCGGAAAACGATTTGATCGTCGAGAAAGTAAATGGAGCCATCAATTGGATGGATCATAATTTCTGTCGGCCAACGAAGCTTAACTTCGTCAGCAGCTAGCGTTTTACCGCATGGAATTGGCTTCCACTGTTGATGTCTATGATAATGATTGTCTCCAATAATTGTGTGGATCATTCCTCTCCTGTCGACACTTCTGATTGCGTTTCCATCCGCAAAATACAATGTGCCATCCAAGCCGAAAGCCATTCCCTTAGGAAACGACAATCGAGCCTCCAATGCGGATCCACCGTCACCACAGTGGTGCACATCACGAGGCAAACAGCGCGCACCTGAACCAGCGAATACATCATAGTTCGATTCAGGATCATCAACACGATTAACAGTGTGTAGACGAAGAATTTGGTGCCTTTCAGGGTCTGAGATATATAAGTGTCCGTCGTATAGACTAAGATGGATGTGATAGTTGTATGTATTCGTTGTTTGCACTCCTCGAACTGCAGTCTTGTCGGAGTGTTTGAATATAGAGAAAACATAACCATCAGCAGTTATTTTTCGTACCAAATTTGCATCGCCGACGTAAACGCTGCCATCGGGTCCGCTCGTTAATGTTAGTGGTGACAAAAGACGATTGCTTTTCGCGAGACCATCGCATTCGCGTTGAGCACACGTTAAACTTCGAGGTTTGCCGTCACCTATAAGTGTTGATGCAACGCGAGACTGTTTCTTGAAATAAATGGCAGAACCGTCTCCTTTTTGAAAGACTCCCTGATGGAAATTGTATCTATGATGAATATCCAGATTCCACGAGCCAAGCTCAGAAATTTCCATATCGAAGCCGCGAACTGTGGTTGTTAACGTTGTCCATATAACTCGTTGACAGTTACTGTACTCGTATCCGACGTACACTATAATTAATCATTAAATTATATCCAAAAAAGGATAAAAAAGAAATTTGACGCACCTCTAGCAGTAACCAAACCATATACTTTTTGCCGGTAAACGTTGCGTTTATTCCACGCGTAGCTGAATTTAATGTCAGGATCAGCTTCGAACACTTTCGCAAACAGATTTCCGTCGATCACAATTCTTAAATGAACGCGATGCAATGAACTTGGAATTTGTGTCGGTGTCAACTGCAGATTTATAGTGGAAAGATAACCTGAACTGCTGCTCGTTTGGTACAACACATTGAGTCCGGATCCTGGAATTGGCAGTGATTCCTGCAACACTTGACTTTCTGCAATGATGCCGCTGGTGTCTGTGCACGCTCTTTGCATTCCTGGTCTCAAGCTTTCGAAAAGCACAGGTTTCATCATGGAGTAATCGTGTTCGAAGCAGTGGCTAACATTTCGCGTTTTGTCGAGTTTATCGTTGTCTGGAAGCGAAGCATCAACGCTGTAAGCTTCGTCATTGCCAGCAGACATTATAATAGGTGCCTGAATGACAACGATTTCGTTCCAGGCAACCATCACTGTCCTCTTAATTGGATGAAATGGACTTCTTTGGAACTGAAGTGTTACCATACTTCCTCCATTAACGAGAATGTCGAACCTGAAAATCGCAAGAAATCGTTTCACTGTTCGTTAAGACTCGAAGAACACGAAAACTTTTGAAATTAAGAACAGTGAATAATGGCTAAAAGAACGTCCAAACTTTGACAAATTGGAGAGCGATTTATGGTGCAATGTTATTCGCTTTCTTCGCGTTTTTCCGCGTAATCACTTTTCAAGAGAAGCAGCAAGTAATTAAACAAATTCTTACCATCCGTCCGGTCGTGTCAATGTGAAACCAAATTGAGGATCGGTGGCCACCGAAATTCGAATGCCGGTCAATCCGTTACCGTCTGGTGTAACGACTCGCGCTCGGATCACAGAAACTCGGCTAATTGCGAAAATAAACGTCAACAAAAAACGTTAATTGCATTCTTGATTTATTATACTATGTTTTGCATTCATTTGAAGCACTAATTAAAAGGGATTTAAAATGGGTTTCAAACTTGCAAATTAATGGGAAGGAATTTTAATTCAAACATTGGTCTCTGGCTTTTTGTCAATCAGTAAACTTTTGTAACAGTAATGTATTTAACTGCTAATTAGTGAGGAACATTATTCGTTATTCGCTAGTTTTAAATGAATGCAACGATTCGAGAAACATTCTGCGAACGCAACAATTGCAACTAATCGAAACTGTGTCACAATTTCCAAATGAACACAGTTGTTCATGGTTTTAATAAATTCTCAATTTTGTTCGCAATCAGTGCACATTCGACAAGCATTTCGCGGAGTCACACGACATGAATGCTTTGCTTCTTTGCCTCATCTTTTCCATTACTTCTTTGAAACCTTTTTTACAGAGATTAAACATCGAGTGTTACTCTCATAAATCAATTTAGTTTCGTTACTTATTTGAAAAAAGTTTTTCACACTACTTTTCAGTTACTTTTTTAAAAGGTTTCCATTATTGTGTGCGAATTCGGTGTCGATTATTTTGCGCACAAAAATGAAAGTAAAGTAAAAAAAGTAAATTAAATTTTTGCTTTAGACGATTACATTTAAGCTAATTTCTAATATTTGCCGTTGTGTAAGAAGAATGCAAATTTGCTTGAAGGCTTTAGAAAAAGCTTGCTCCGCTTTTATCGAGACTTTCAATTTTGAAAATTCGAAATGTGTGCATTTTGTGTGTTTGAATTGTGTGCAACTAATTCACAGTTTTCAGTTTTCACATTTCATCGGTGAAAGTTTTGTGCAGAATTTAATTTTTCTTTCCTTTTCAGTGTGCGTTTGAAACAAAAGTAAAGTGAAACGAAATGAATGTGTCGAAACAATATTCGCCTGAATTCGTAGCATTTTCGAGTTTCAAACGTGAAAAGCGATTACTTTTCAGCGAAAAATAAATTTGTTTCTTGAAATGAAAGGTTAAAATGTGGCGTTCAATGGTGGAATAGTGAACAGAGGCGCACACAGAATTGAATTTAATTTGTAAAATTTTGGAAAATGGAAAAAGTGCGAAATAAAATAAAGTATGTTCTAAAGCGTCTGAAAGATCGCAGTACTTTGAGCAGCGAAATGCACGCTGCGTGAGTGCTGCTCTGCTCTTTGCAATCTCTATTCCGCATCACTTCAAAACAACGACACAATACGCAAGGCGTGGATTTGCGTACACAGGCACGCCTCGTAAACATTGGTCGTGTTTCACAGATCTGTGGATGCTGCTTGTGTTCAAAAAAATAACAGTTTTCGAGTCTAGAATTGCGTTTTTTCGACCATTTCCTACGAGACACTTTTCTTTAATAAATTTTCACCCGCAAAAAGTATCAATACGTATCGTTCAATAGACCGTCTATGTACTCTCCTCTCTATTCTCAATTCGCAGCTCCTCGTTCCCAACGCGAATAAACGAAGCATTTTTGGCAAAAGCATTCAATTTTAAACGTATCGATCAGACTGAGTGGTGCTTCACGAATCGTTTTCGGCGATCTTTCAGAGGAGACCGGCAAACAAAGACGAATCGTCAATTAATTATTTATTGCAATTGTGCTAGTCTAAAATCTAAATCAATTTTCGCCTACGAAACATTTTTTTTTGCTGAATCGCAATTCGTTTCTCATTTTAAACTCGTGTCTAACTTTGCAAACAGTAATTTAAACACTAATTTAATTATGATAACAATTGATTAGAGAAACGAAATGATTTTTGAAGATTTAAACGAAAAAGAATGATTTCGGAGCGAAATGAAGCCAAGTTTCGCTCATTTATCATTTTTAGATTCACTTTTCATAAATTACTTTCTTCCGAAAAAGTTAAGGAATAACTTTTCTTGCATTAAAAATGAGACGAATATTGCTTTTAACAGCATTAAACAAATGCGTAAAATTTTTTAAAGCAAAATGACAAAACAGGAGCAGAAAAGAGTAAAAATTTCATGAATTTTAAATTTTTTAAATTACATTTCAGAGCAAGTTATAATCAAATGGTGCGTTTCGAGTGCATCTTGCATGTTTGCAGCAAATATGGCTGCCAATCGTTCGCAAGACAAACTTAACATGCATAAACATTGTGTGTACACCGCTTTCATGTTCACTTGTACTTGGAATGAATATTTTCATACATTTAACAAGTTTGTGTCGAAACGCATAATAAAACGATGCATTTGTTGCATTCAAATTTGAGAAAGATGTGCACGTTTCGTGGTTTGATGAATTACGTTCAAATTAATGAACACAAAGAATGGAAAAGCGTATTAATATTTAATATAAGCGGTGACCATTAGAATATGATTCGCCGATCGTCTGTTCGCGGTTACAAGCGACGATCGTTCATTGAAATGCTATGCAAATGATTGCAACGCTGCAATCAGTTTGCAATCGCGAACACGAGCAGTTCTTGTGTCGAACGGCGCCTGTAATCCATCAGCAACTGTTCTCTTTTAAACGTCTTGCTTACTGTGATCAAACAAATGCTCGCAAAAATAAAAGTTGCCGAATTTTAAAGAACAAATTGTGAAAAGTAGGCAAAATTGAATGCTTCTGTTTTTAGTTCGCGCAACGAAAAGCCATTTTGACGTATTTCAAAGAAAATTTTGTGAAATTGAACAGAACGCAACTGATATGAGATATAAGAATGAAATAACGACGTTCGCTTTTTATTTATATTTTCAATGAGCAAATCTACGGAAAAATGAAACGAATAAACTATTGTTTTTCAAGTTGTCAGTGACTCCCCTGAGTTCTGTGAATAGTGTTGCAATCAAACTTTGTTTTCATGGATATTTTTAAAAAACAAAAAATGAATGAAATGAAAAAAACATAGAATGAATGAGAAAGAGAACATGAAAACATTGACAGACGAGTAACAATAAATGACATAGAGTACATAGAACACAGTCACACATTTTCATGGTTTAATTTTCGGACAACAATTCGAGCGACAAAAAACAAGTAACAATAAAAGCGATTTAAACATAGAAACCGTGTTTCATTGAAGCGAAGCTGTATTCGCAATGAAAGCCTGGTTACATTTGACGAGTATGACATACATTCAAATGGTTTGTTTACCGAACACTGCTGCGATCGTTGAGAGTCTCGTGAATTATACAATAGTAGCCGAGCATTGTTGCAGTGTTCTACGCGAGTCTAGTATTTACAGGGTGTTTCGTTTCGCAGCCAATAAATAAGCGTTAATTCGTCGCCCGGAAAACATTTGATTGCAAGTGATACTTAGCGACACTGCGAAACATAAAAAACAACTGCTCTCACTTTTATAGATACACATTTGCAAACGACAGCAAAGCTTCTAATTCGTGTTTACAGTGACCACAGAGCGCATAAATTGCTAGTGAAATGTGTGCCTGTTCATGTTACTAGCCTCGAAAAGCGATGCACTGCAATCAAACTAACATCCAAAAGAGCGGTGAAAATTTAATTTCAAAACGCGATGAATTAACGAAATGAACGTCTTTGGCGGTCATAAATTAAAAGCAATCGTAATTATTTTCAATGCAGACAGACTATAAATTAACTATATTAATATTTCGTCGAGAATGCATATCAACAAATTTTGTGTTCGTTGAATTGCAGCGATCGAACGTTGGATAGACAAAAGCAGTATGACTGCGAACTGCGAGTTTTTTGGTCACTGTTTTATTCGAGCGGCGAACAATTGGATGCAAAATGCGGTGCCAAATGAAAAATAAGAGATAACAGAGCAGTGAATTCGAGGCACGAAACGAAGTAATCCTTTACACTCGATGATTTTCCAACTTTTCGATAAATTAAATGTTCTTCTTTTATTAGAAACACCCTGTAAACAGGCAAAGACCAGAATAATAAGTAACCGACGAGTGAACCGAATGAGCTGAGCGAATGGTATTACTACATGTTCGTTCTACGTTTTCAGTGTACATAAATATCGATCGCAACTCGCGGCTTTTGTCGGTGCGTTTGCATTGAAAATGTCTTCGAATGCAAAAGCAGGCACGGAAAGAGCCCCTCAAAGATTGCCATTTACACATTACAGCGAATACAGTGTGTATTGTGTATGAATATCAATTATTTAACAATGAAATAAATGCGATTACTTTTTGAATGCCTCTCCGTTCGCGTAACATCGGGTAATCATTCGCATTGTGCTCCGAATGTGCCTACTTTTTGAAAGCGCGTAAAATTGATTACTACAATGCACATCGAATGCAACTGTGTACTCGCACACCAAACTTCTCATCGCTTCGTTCTGTACTCTATTTCAAAGTCGGCTTTGAAACGAAAAAATTAATGGAAACTGAAATGATAAGCGAATTAGACGTGAAATATTTGTTTCCGCCGAAATATTATTATTACTTTCATTTTCATTTTTAAATTATAATTTCTTTTCAACAAACACAAGCACAACAAACGCACACACAATACTAGAACATTGAATATACACATTCACATTGATATTACAGCACATATATTTATCGTTGAAAAGCACGCAGCGTTTATCACTCGAAATGTTTCATTTCGCAGAGTTTTATACAAATACAATAAAAAAGTAACAAAAGTCTCGTAACTATTAAAAGCCACTGTCGCTAAACGCCAACAATGTTTTTTAATTGTTTCCTTTGTTCGTCGCCCCTAACTAATGTTTTCCGTCAATATTCGTGTCTCTGTGTGTACTCTCTGTGAATATTACTCATATGGAATCATCCATCGAATGCACACTTTAACGTTACATTTCATTTCATTTCATTTTTCTCAGCGAAATGAATGTCGGTTGCAATAATCACGTCTATGTTCAATCGATTTCAATGAAAGCTTCGATACAGCTATTCATCAACTTCGTCTATTCATTCATTTTCCAATTTTAACGCGTATCACTTCTACTACGCGACATACCAAGTAATGCATCGAATTTCATAAATAAATAATGCATTATATTGTATATAATATTCGCTTTTACTTTCTTTTAGCAAAAAAGCAAAATTTGGTGAAAACGAACGAAAACATAATTATGAGTATTCGTTGAATGTCGTTGCATAATATTATTGGAGCGATGGACAAATAAACTTTAAAAGGCACTCAAAAAAGTAGTAGTTTGATCAGTGATCACTTGTGAATTTACGAGCGTCTCTTGTATTTGACAGTTTTTATTGATTTTTGTGCGTTTCTCTCCGAGAACGAAAGAGAAAGCATAAAAAAAGTAAGCATTCATTGTAATGAAACTCTAGTGTTTTCCTTTCATTAAATGTCTGTTTCAATGAAAACATTGAACGAATAAATCTAAATACAGCGAATAAGCAGGCAACTGCTTGCTTGCTTTATGTTCTTTGATATTTATATTCTCTCGACTCATTTATTGTCTGCGAATAAGTTTGTGTACATTTGTGTGCGAGATTCTGTGACAACGTTTAAGTCTGCATTGTGTCAAGCATACACTTGCTTGATTTATGTTTCGTGTGTTTGTCCAAGTTCTCATCAATTCGTTATTTATTATCATTATTATTATTATTATTATCGTGAATGTTATATTTTAGGAGTGAAAACAGAAGCGGGACATTTGAGACAGAATAGAAGAGAAGAAAGAGAATGAGGGAGTTTGAAATAATTGGCTTTCACTACGGCAAACAAATGATATTCTAATTCATCTACGTTAGTCGATATCGGCGACTGCATACAATACTCACCTTGGTTCGAATGCGCTCCAAAATTGGCTGCAACGAGAGAACGAAACATGTTGAATATGCAGCTTCAAATACTGAACATTAATTTATTTATTATGTCAAATTTTATAACGTTGAATATTAGATATTTGCCATCGTTTTTATTTGTTTAATAACTTTTCAAAATCCGCTCTTTTTATCGTATCAATTAATTTTGGAAAAAGAATAGTTTGCAGCAACGTAGACTGCTGCTAAAATTACCTGCTCTTAATTCGTTCGTTAATTGCTGACATTTGATAAGCATATCACAGTTCGATATGCATATTCATCAATTTTAAATTGCTTTTTCTTTTTTAAAAATTAAATTTATCGTCATTTGCTTTATTTTACTTCTCTTAATTTCCGAACAAATTCAACTCTTTTCGAGCATTAAATTCATTTTCCAGTAAATTTCTCTTCGCTTTATACAATACTTTGTTAAATTATTACAAAACATAACGTCAGCTTCATTTTTCCAAAGAATCGTTCTTTATGCAAATTTTTTTCATTTAATCTAATTTCGAAAATAAACTTTTTCGGTGAAAAATTTGCATTCAAAAAAACATATATAAGAGATAAGGGAGGAATGTTTTTCTACATCTTATTAACCATCAGAACTGTTCTACTTTATGCTTTAAAAGCAAAAAATTATCGATTGTTTCAACTAGAGAAAAAAACAGGACTAGACTGCATTACATATTCATATTCATATATTCGTATTCATTTATTGTTGCCGTAATTAGAAGACATTAAAAAACGAAATTAAAAAAATGATGGCACATAAAAAATGCAAACGTAAAATATTAAGTATTTCTGCAAATTAATGAATGTATTAATTTTCATTAGAAAAAGAAATAGACGAAACGTAATGTAATACTTTTCATAATGATGACTCGAAATGCAACGAAAAAAATAATAGTGAATATAATGAAAAACAGAGAACTAAAAACGAACGAGAAGGCAAACAAACACTCGAATAAGTATATTGTATTCGTTTTCGGTTATATTCACTAAAAGACACTGATTTTTGCTTTTCATTACATTTCATTTCCATATCCATTCTTCTCTCGTTTCTATTATATTGATTGCAATGCAAATATTTAATAACCAAAAAACATTGAAGGCATGTAGCACCAGTGGCAGTATCGATTGCCGCTGAGCGACTCGCTGTGATTCTATTTATTTGCTACCAAATTAAATTCGAATATTAATTATAGTTATTATTATTATTATGATTATGCTGTTTCATACAGTTCAACGAATCGCTGTTACTTTCTCTCAAATTATTTCGCTTTCAAATAAATAACAATAAACCCGAAATGAAATATGAATGAATTTCAATCATTCGTGAAATTTGAAACTGAAACTGAATTTGAAATTAAAATGACAAACTTCAGTAGCGAAATCAATGCACAAATAAATATAAATGAAATGAATGAAATTATTACGCGTCTCGTTTCAAATATATTTTAATAATTTGCAAAAAACAAAAATATGCTTGCAATATTCGAATTAAAAGCAGGAATAAATTAAAATTGATGCGATGCTCTGTTTTTTATCACATTTTGAATCGATTGCATTCGCAACGAAACGAAGAAAATAAGCAACATTTCTCTGAAAACAAATACAGCGAATTTCAGTTCACTCTTTTCAAACATAATTTTCTTGTTCTTTTTTCGTTACTTTAACAAACAGCGAAACATATATAAAATGATATAAAATGCAATGAAAGTGAAACATAAAAATAAACTTATTCTTTTCGCTTTTAACGACCAATTTTTAGCGAAATGTAAAAAACATAAAAACGAACGAATGTTTGTGTTTGAACTTATATGTATTTCTTATTTGTTCCGTTCTTAATAGAAAACCTTGCAATTACACGTTTCTTACGATGTTGCAACGTTGCAAACGTTTGTTAAACATATTTCTTATATCGTTGACAATGAAAACACAGGCTTTTAAAGAAAAGCAACATTAAGACAAATATACACCAAAGAACATTGATTTGCAAAGTAATTTCTTTGAATTATCGATGACAACATAAAAGAAGCAACAAAAATACAAATAATAATCGTACGTAACATTTTTAGTGTTTACAACACTTTGTTTAAAAGTAAATGTTAAACCGCATTAAAAATATTAAAAAATATATGTAATCTCATTAAATATGGAAAACAATGGCAATGGTTTCAGTTTTGCAACGCAATTCCCTTTTAAAGCGTATATTTTAAACGCGAAATAAAATTATTATATTAGATATGTGAAAATGATAATAATTATTAATTTTTTAAATGAATATTGCTTTCACTTTTCTTTATCGAACGCAATTTGCTTGATTGCAGAACGTGAACGATCGTAATCAGTGTTTATGTGTGTTTCAGTGCAATTTGCAAACGCGGTGCAAAACGTCACATCGATTCAACGTGAAAGTCGCGTTATTTAAATTGAAAAGCAAGATTTGTTTAGAATTGAAATGGCAGTGCTTTGCAACTATTTTGTGTGCAAAATATAAAAAAATGGAAAGTAAAGCAAGCAAAGCGAACTGCGAACACTTTTCGCGAAAATTCCTGAGCAACTTTCGGAAGAACCGTTTTATCGATGTTTTACACGAACAAACGTTCAGCGAGATTTGACAGTCCAATGGTTCCGCTTCGAAACTCTGGTTTTTCGCAGACAAACGACAAGCTCTTTCTTTCTTTTCTCTTTTTTCAGGTTTGTGATTCGTTGCATTTGGCTAATCCAAAGCGGATGTAATTATATTCTCGAGTAGAGATCGTCGACTCATTTCGTTGCTAAACTGAACTGACATTCGACCCTTATTTCAGTGTTCGCTGCTCGCAATCGACGAGCAAAGCTCATTTCAATCTCTTGTTTCATTGCAAATACACTGTAAAAGTGAAGTCACGCAAAGTGCAATGTTCAGTGAATGTGAACCTAAATCCGAAGGCTTTGCAAAACGCGGTGAACGTTGCACTTGCAATGAACGCCTAAAATTAGCAATTAAATGTACGAAATTCAAGATCAAATCCGTTATCGCATCGTTACAAGACTCTTAGTTTGCGCGTAATTTTAACCAAATTTTACACAAACACTGCGAATGCTGTAAATACTTGAGGGATTTCATAGTTTTCTGTTACTTTCGAAGCGTCCATTAAACAGTATTACACATGAATCGAAGACTTATAGCTTCTGTCGAAACAGATTCGCAAATCTGAACCCTTAATTTATCGCAAACTGTGTTCACACAAATTCGGTTCACAACAGCACTGCAATCGTTAATCGATACACGCATCGATGCGATCGTTTGCTATCCTTTCGACATCGTTTGACATGCATTCGCACATCGTTTTTAACACCGAAAAAAGCAAACTGCGGTCATCGCAAATGCCACCAAAAACTCACCTTTCCGAATATTCATCGCGATGAGCGTAGCTTTGCACAGATCCATCTTCGATCAGAAACTTCATTCGTTGATAGAACGAAGCTGTTACCGATGGCGGCGGTTTCCGGAGCAGAATGTCCAGAGGGTCTGGCGACGTCAAACACATCAGCGAGTCTTTGCATTCGTCTCGCGGACAACATTCGCTGTCCGCACAGTCCACCAGTCCGTCTGCAATGCAACACAATTTGAGTAATTGTACACGTCGTGCGAATTAAGCAATAAATAACGCAAATTATTTCATTCATTTCGTTTTCTGTATTATGCGATTCGTGACTCAACTGCATTCATTTAAACATGCACAGACAGACAATAAATTTATCGATAAAAAAACGAATCTAGATCAACGTGTTTTATGAAAATCTTTAATGTTCTATAAAATATAACGATGCGAAAACAAGCAAAAAGATCGTTTTGTAGTCAGAGACGTAGTAAGAGATTTAAGAACTAAGATTGAAGCGAATGCAGCAGTTTTAAGAATTATTCCTTGACGTGCAACGATCAATACACGCATCTTTACTCTTCGTTCTTTTTGCTTTGCAACTCGTGTCGAATCTGTGTTCACTTTAATTACGTTCATCGTTTTCTAATTCTTTATTCAGCAACAAATTTATAGCACAAATTTCTGAATTTAATTCGCAGACATCAATCAAACTGTTCACCGTTCATTTCGGTGCTCATTGAATTAAACGAGCGCTGCTTTAAAACACATGAAAACGTTATATTCAATTAAGCACGACAAACATTATTCGCAAAATGTCACTAATAAAATATTGTTTAGCGAAAAGTTTGCGAGAAATTTGTTTCTAACTTGTTTTCGCATTCAAACATAGATTCGTTAAATAAACATGAGCTGAAGTCGAATATTCGGTTCAATTCTTGTTGATTAACATGATTTGCGTTTGCGAATTTTTACTTCTGACAGAATTCAAGCAAAAGTTTGTCATTTATTTGAAATTTGAGTGCTAAATCTGGAAAACAAAATAAATACACTGCATTCAATATTGAAAATAGAAATTGTATGTTGAATTTGATAACCAGAAAGTCAATGGACTCATTTAATCGATAATAACGATCTTTTATGTAATTCAATAGAAAACTCTGTTTTTTCCCACAGTCAGTATATACTTTCAGTCTTTGAAATTTTTGTTTCACATTCATTACAGCACTGCAACAATAGTGTTCTTTTTTATTGAAATCTAATTCCCCTTTTGTATTATATTCGACGTCACTTAAAATTCATTTTCTAATTTCATAGGAAACTGACAACGAAAACATACATATTTGAAAATTCGTTGCAAGCTTTTTATAGAGTTACTCAACTTTCGCAGAAATGTTGAACAAAAAAGATATTTTTGAACTAATAACGTCGGTCAAAAGTTACGCTCAGATCGCCTGAAGGTGATCACAAATTACGTGATTCTTCTTTTTGTTCACCGCTTTTTTCCCATTTTTGTTCCATAATGAAATGGATTGAATTAACAACGATTCGTTCGTGTTTCACGCGAACAATGAAAGAAGTAATGAAATGATCATAAATCGCAGCATTGTATACGAAAACACAGAAGAATGATCTGCAAAATATGGCTGCACAAAAAGGATGTGTACCGTTATCGTTGTCGACATCGTCTGAACAATTATCCTCCAAAGGAAAAGAACAATCTTTGCCGGTCCAGCCCTGGTTGCATTTACATCGCCATCCTTCGCTTCCATCGATATCGGTTTCTTTGACGCACTGTCCGTGGTTAGAGCACCCGAAGGGACATCCATTAAGCGTGCAATGTTTACCCATCCATCCCTGAGTGCAAATACAGGTTCCGTTCGAACACTGACCGTGTGCAACGCAACGTGCGTCACAGGCAATCGAATCGCATTTTGCACCGATCCATCCTGCATCGCAGATACATTGCCCGCCCTCACACACTCCGTGTTCTCCGCAATCCAAGTTGCATTTCGCTGTTTTGTAAACGAAGACTCAATTAATTGAATTACTCATCGTTTGCGATCGCGAACAAATCATTGAAAACGATCGCAAACAAAACATAAAAACAAGTGTTGAAACGAACCTATGGAACAATCGTCTCCTAACCAACCAGCAAAGCAAACACATTTTTCGGCGTCCAAATCGTAAACTCCGCGAGCTGAACAGTCCGGAAAATACTTGTTTAATCGTTGGTCTATTTCCGAGCAGTTTATTCCGCGCCAACCAATGCGACACCAACATTGACCATCGACACAACCGCCATGAGAACTGCAGTTAGGATCCAAGCAATCAGCAACCTCGCAATTTTCTCCCTTAAAGCCTGGCAAACAATTACACGTTCCAACGACACACTTGCCGTGTCCGTTGCAATCAGGGACTTCACAGTCGGACGATCTAATGTTGCACTCGCTTCCTTTCCAGCCAATTTCACAGTGACAACGACCCTGCAGATATCGTCCGTGACCACTGCACAGTACTGGACACACGCCTAAAATAACAGTTTATTTGAGATTTTCTCTTTTCGAGTAATTGCAGTATAATTAAAATGTGCAAATTAAGATTCATTTTGAATTGTAAATTGTGAGTTTTGTTTTCAAATGATTTGCATTAGAGTGCAATTTTGCAAATATTAAAAGCACATCGGGACTAATCACGCATTTCGCAGCTCATTTGAAAACAAATTTAAAATGTATTGAAATTTGTGCAACAAACTCACTGTCTGCACAATCGTGGCCAATGAATCCCGGAAAGCATTGACACTTTCCGAGGTGACATTTGCCGTGACCATTGCAACTGTTGTGACAAGAGCTCGGAATATCGGACGCGGATGAAACATTTAAATTAAGAGGGACGGTTTCTTCGCCGTCGTTCACGAGTGTAATATACCATTGACCAGCTTCGAAGAAATCCAACATTTCCACAGAAATTCCGTTGCGTTGACTGCCGCTTTCTGAATTTCTTTTTGTCAATTTACTGCTCGACGGCGGTTTGTCAGAATTAATAAACTCTACAAGCTCGTATCTGGTCAGAGAAGGAACTTCATTTTTCCTCGCGTACAATGCTAGTCTCGACGACGGCGGAAGACTATGGAAATAAAATCGAACGAAACCAGGCTGTGCTTGATTTAGATAACCATTCCATGAATTGTAAGCTTCTAATGTTCCTGTGATCGCCGAATCTGCGTTTACTTTGATTTCAGTGAACGAAAGCAGATCTTTGCCGAAGTTCACCGTCGGACACGAAGCACTTTCGTGGCGTAACACCGTCGAAGCGACGTTCACCTGTCCCTTGGTTGGCGTATCGGTTGCCCTTTGATTGTTTTCGCTCACTTTGTCAGCTGATTGCTGTGTATCTTCGAACGTAGAAGAGGAGGGTTGCGTTTTCTCAGCGACTGGGGACTCTTCGACAACGATACATGGCTTTGTGTCCAATGGGGTAAATGTCGATGAAGTGCCGGTCGCTAAAAGTGCATTTCGTAATTAAAATTTATATTTAATGTTTAATCGAAAAGTGCAATTGCGAATAAAGAGCATTGTTTGCAATCTGAATGAATGTTCGCAGTGCGTGTCTTTGCAATCTCATTGAGTCGATGTACTCTATTCAAACTGTATTTAATGAGGAAACAGTAATTAATTTTTAAACACAAACAACGATTTCGTTGTAAACCCGCTGCGAAATAAAAGAGAACACTTTTACTGTTTCTGCGAAAAAAGGACGTGAAACAGAATAGAACAGAAGAGAACAAAAAAAGATCACTTAAACTGAAACTGGGCAAAACGACATTTAGGAGATTACATCGAATGTATCTAATTGTCGAAATGTTCACCGCAAAAACACAGACAATTTTATATATATTTTTATATTCGTTTTAGTTGCTCTCTTTTATTTCGATTTTATGTTCAAACGTCGAACCATAAATTCAACTGCAATTTTCGGCGAAAATAAGCTTTTTCTTTCTTTTCTTGGACACAAAAATTGATGTGACAAAAAATTACACATTATTTATATTTCAACAAAAAGTGCATCCATTTTGCAGATAGATCGTAAAAATTATCTTTTTGTCTACTTTTGCGAGGAATGTTGTTGCAAAGTACATAAAAACATTTACATTTGCAATTGGAAACAGTAACACTATATAACTTACCAATTTATTGTTCGCTTTTTTTGCTTTTGCATTTGCATTTAAAAAGTGAACTTTTTTGAAACACCTTTCAACCAATTGCAGTTGTAAACGTAATTATAAATATTTAATTAAACGATAAATATTAAATAACGTATTTAAAGTAAAAATACGACTGCAAAAAATTGAATAATAAATGCTTCGCTTTGCAAATGTTGCACAATTCGCTTTTCTTGCGAAATGTACAAATGTTTCTGAAGCAGGGATATTTGGATAATCAATAGCAAGGAACAGCAATGCAACGCGATTAAATAAGCGAATGAATAATTAAACGCGTGGTTTGCGTATTCGGCTAATTTGGTGTGCAAAAAATGCGGAAGTTTTGCTTTCTGGCAACGTTTGCATGGAACACATTGAGGACGGAATTAATTTGCGTGAAACGATGCGAATGTTTACCTTGTTTATAAATGAACATAGTCAGCAAAAGAAGGCAAACGAACATAAGAACAATGGCGACAATTTGCCAGAAGCAACGATGCCTCGTAGGAGTACACGTTTTTCCGAAATTGAAGTTGAATCTGGAAGCAGCGAATGCTGCGAACGCAGAGCTCGCCGAAGACTGCTGATGATGAGACTGATACGCCGAGGAATGGAAGCCAGTTCCTCGCAATTGTGGCGGAGCGTCGCTCGATTCGAGCACTTGCGATGGATGGACATTGTTAGGCTGTGGTACCATCGGTCCCGTAGTCGAATTCTGTGAGACCATGTTTTGAAACACGGACGAAGTGGTCGCACCTCCCAGATTGTTGTTCGCTGTGCGCGACTGATAGCTGCCCGTTGACTGTTGATACGGAGGAGGAGGTTCGCCGTTCCCATGATTACTGGCAATTAATGCGTTCGCCGCTGTGTTACCGGGCCCGGAAATTGGGACTGACATTCCGTATATCCTATTTAACAACAGATTGAATTTAATTAACGTTGCCATCAGTCAAACAAACTTTTAATTAAAGCGTTGCATCTTCGCTGACACTCGAAACTTGTTTTCACTTCTCATTAACAATTTACTCGCGATACGTTGAAAATTTATAAAATAATTTGCATGCAAATATGAAAGTGTAATACGACACGTACATTTTTAAGGAGTCACTTCTGACAGGTCGTTGTTGTGTTCTGCCGTAACCGATAGCAGAATTTCTGCGAACACCAGCTTCCAGATCGGACTCCGAGGAGACAATGCTGTCGTTGTCGCTGTCGCTGCCATTGTCAGAAGGAGATCTCAAATCGCTATCAATTCTTCGCGGATCCATTCGTGCCGGAATTGAATACTTTTTTCTACCGGCGACGGCACCGGAGCTATTTATATTTCCGCCTCGTTGCGCCTGTCGTCGAAACGATCCGTACTGAGGCTTTGAATCAACGTCTACTTCGAATTTGGACGTCGAACCTGAAAAGAGAACATCCAATTCAATTCAGTTTCTGCGAGATATGTTATTCATGACTGCGAGCGTATATTGCATATATTGAAATATGGATTATCAGCGATGTTTTATGTGAATCTCAAAATGCAAAGTATTTGCAATGAAAGAAACGTCTTAAAGTTGTCGAAGTGGAATCATTTCTCGCACATTTCTGAATAAAAAACGCGTTGACAAGAAAGTTCACAATACAAGAGTTTTGGTGTATCATTTTTTGTGAAAAGGTTACGAGAAAGACACAAAATTTTGACGCTCTTTTGATGAATGATGCCATTTCACGTCAACTCAACTTTTTCTCGATTCGTTCTCTAATGCATTTTGTTGAAGAGAAATACGCTTTTGCCGCATTGCACTGTTTTTATTTATTTATTTGTCATCACTTTTTTCAGATGTATTCAAAGAGCAACGAAAATATTCTCCGCAAACAGATTGTGTGTTCACTTTAATTTCAAAGCTTTTCTTTTCTTTTCAATGTTCACCGAAATTAAGTGCACACAAAAGCCGTTACCATTCGATGAATGGCTGCTTAAAAGGTTTTGTACTTCTCTTTCTTTTGTTCACATGAAAAATATTCTTGACAAGCATTTAATACTCCTTTATTACAAAAATTGTGCACTCATACTTTTTCAGCAGAAAGCAAGCAAGGTAGCATTCATTGTTGCTTGTGCCCAATAATTACTGTTCTCGCAGTTCTCGTCAAAAAAGTTCGCTAATCTTACACAATCATTAGCGACGAACAAAAATTATTATCATATTCGTAATTATAATTACTTCTAGAACATTCATTCTCTTCTTTTTGTAACTTAAAACTTAATTTGAAAATAAAATTGAAAATAAAGCAAAAGCAAATATTAGTTGTAATTTGAATGAGAAACGAATATTCGAATTTCGAATTCCCAATTGAAATGAAAATTTTTATTTTTCGCAGCTAATTTCCTGCGAATACAAATTTAAAAGCAAATAAAGCTTCGTTTTGCGTTCATCATTTTTAATAACTTTTCATTTCGTAGTTTTGGTTTTGCGAAAAAATGAAGATAAAATGATTATCTATTTCTCGAAGAAAAACGTCTTTAAAATGTAACTTAAAATTGAAAGCGAAAGCAGTGCTCTGAGAAGAGAAGAAGAGAGTGAATCTTGTGAATGCCAACTTCTTTGCAGTAAAAGTAAAAGAAGCAATTTTTTGCACTGAAAAGGCTTTCGAAAAGGTACTCATTAAAAATGATTTCTTTGCGAGATTTTTTAATCTCAACAAAAACGTAACTATTTTCGAAGCGAACGAACGAAATATTTTTCTTAAACAGAACAGAGGTTGAAAAGTTAGCGAACGTTAGTTTTTGTGAAAAACATATTGATTTTTGCAGTGAACTTTTAATTTAATGGATCGCCCGTTGAAAAGAACGAAATTGACATCGAAATGTAAGTGCGTTCGTTGTAACGACGATCGTATCAAATGAAAAGGTACTTTCGATACATTGTGTGTCGTCGAGTGCTGGTCGCTCGCAAAAAAAGACCATTCTTCTCGCGAACG
>NCKV01000306.1:0-20063 GCA_003675905.2 Leptotrombidium deliense
TGGACTTTTTCAAAAAAGAGTGAACTGAGCTTGACTTCAAACTTCAAGTGTGGTGTGTAAATAAAGTTCGCGTGCGCTTATTAAAATAACATTATTGAAACAACACGAGATTTTATAGTCGTTGCCCCTTTTCTGGGAATTTATTCGGATGGGGCTTCATTGGTTCTTCATAATAGCAGTTGCTGTGGTAATTATTTTGAGTGCAATATTTATGGTTATGGTTGTTGACGTTACATTCATTAAAAAGCGAAGAAATGCGAGCGTTTCCTTCTGTTATCCTCTTCTTTCGAAAAAGGACGATTCGGACGAGACCAGCTTTGCTCTTTTTCGTATTCAAAGAATGAACAGTGGATAGAGTCGGTAAATGGTTATGAGTTGCATTCATTTAAATAAAACAGTAATTTCAGTAATAAAAATGAGAATTTGATATTGAATAATCTCAACACATTTTTTGCGTAATTTTAACAATGAAAATTAAAAATATAATTTTTCCAACATCAATATCGACAGCAACAATTATAACAATAAACTGGTCGCGTGCTTAGAACTATGGCTTTTCAGTAAAAACTTTATATTCTTGTCAAGCTTACATCTAGTTTAAAGCAATGGTTCTTGGCTTACTGATCGGTGTAATCGGTGCAGTTTTTCTCGCAATCGTTGGGGTTGCAATGGTTGCAGTATACGTCGATATTTTCGTTTCCAAAAAGAACAGAAGCATGTCTGAAATGGATATTCTGTGTGTCAAAGAAAAGTCACTGAAGGTATACGACGTAAAATCTAACGAGACATTGAAGTCAACCTTTGACAAGGCTGTGAAACAAGGTTACGAATCCTCGCTGTTGACACAAAGAGAGAATAATAAAGCATCAGATGACGAAAAAAGCGAAGGCTGATTTTTTAGGTCAATAACGCATCAAATCAAAGATTCATAAAGTTTTAGCCCGTTTTTCTTAAGTTTTCAATAAAATAAGTAAAAACAGTAGTGGTTGAAACAACTTGTCAGTTGATATCAGGGTGGCATTTTTTTGGGAAGAGAATTACCTAAATTCAGGCAGTGAGCGAAGTGATAAAAAACGCTAAATTCGGAGAGAATCGGGAAATATATTTAGCATTGATTCTCAAATATAAAGCCATTTAAATTAACAATCAGAACTTCCTTAGTACTTTCTTCAATGAATCGTTGTCTGTTACTGCGAAACATTGCTTAAAAACAGAAAAAAGAAAGTTAGAAGGGTAGTGCGATCATTATTCACCACCATGGACACCTCTAACACCAATGGAACGAATTTTTCTTTGTTGCGAAATTCGACTGTTTTTGGAAAATGTTGATGAAATCAGGAAATCTTTGAGCAAATCTCTTCAAATCTGACATTGAGTAAATGCGACAACACTTGTTCGCCATAACCTGTCATATGCAACAATCAAACGTTTTGACGTGCTGCCGGTTTTCACTTTTGTCTTTTGAGTGCATTTATATCTACAACTGATACTCGTTGAATTGCTCACATTTATCATGAAAATCAAAACTTTTTAAATCTTCAAATAGAAACAAAAGCAAAGGTTGTTACTGTAAGTGTTACTGCAATTACAGACTATTTTTCAAGGGAGCATTTAGTTAAGAGAAATTTAAAAAATTATGGAAAAAATTATATTTGATAGGTAATTAGACGGCAACATTTTCGGATAAATAACTTGCTATAATTCACTCTATGGCTATGGCAGTAAGCGATTTAGTTATCATGAGTTAATGTGAGTGTAGTCCTCCAAACATTTGAACTGTTTTGGCGATACTGCTTTGGAATAAATAACATGTTTATTCTGTTTACTTTTTTATTGGGTTATCATCCGGTTTTGCATGATCACCAAAAACTGCATAACCGCAGGGAATATACCGTACTGTCGCGAATTGGCCGATATGTCCGTATGTGTGGCAAAAAAAGTTAATGGTGACATCAGATCGTTCAGTTATTGTACAGATGTCGACCAATTCGCAGCAGTACGGTATACGGATTTAAGGTTTATGAAATAAGTAGACAAGTTTGAGAAAGTTTGTGAATTTCAATTATTATTCATGAACGTTTGTCTGTTTAAACAGCTCTTAACTCCAAATGAATGAATGTAGAGTTACGAAAATTTTTAAGATATACCGGAAAGCTTGGCAGAAATACAATAAAGTTCTTGGTTGAAATACCCACTGAAAATGGTATTTCGCCTGTTACTTTGAACACTCGGAAACCGTCGATAAATTGAAGAAAATATTCATCAGAAGTCATGCGGAAACCTTTCACTTCGAATTCAATTCTTTTTCCAATAGCAGTGAGGAAAAGTTTACCATAACAGTCTTTCTCAGCCAAATCAATTCTCAATGATTTTGAACTTCCATTAATGCGTTCTACTGAACTACAATTGAATTGATTGTAGTTGAGGCGAAAAATATTCTCAAATGCCTCTTCAACTGAAATAGCCATTGTTTCCGATTCTTTTTCAATTTTATCGTTCAGCTGAAATATTTCTGTAAAAAACAAAATCAACACACTTCAAATTTAACGAAATTCACTCACTGTTTCTGTTTTCAAAGAAAAACGTCAAAGACAAAACTAAAAGCAAAACACCAAAGAGCATAATTGCAATGAAGTATCCAGTGTTATCACCAAGTTTAGATCTTATTAAGATTCCAATTCGTATAAAAACATTCTTATTTCGATTTTGTTCATCAAACATTTCCATTTTGAATTATATTTTATTAGTAAAATTCGGAAAACTATATTATTCTCCAACTCCAATGTAGTTTACTTTTGTAATTGCATTTTACAAATATTTCAGCGCATATTACAATTAATGTCATAAAATTAATTTTGTTATTCTCTACAAGTTTCAAGTTTCATAAAAGCAAATTCAACTAAATGAGATAAAATTTTTGAGATGTAATTTTTGTTCTCATTGTAATTTCTCATTGTTCCAAAAATATTATAATATTTTAAGAAAACACGGTTTGTCGCATGTCTATTTCTTTTTGAACAAGCTCATAGCAATAAGTTTAATTTTGAAATTGAAGTGTCGCACAAAACGTAGTGCCGATTAGTCAACAGGAAAGTTATGCGAATCTGCAAAACTTTTTATCCGATGTTTCGCTATCGAGTTTAATCGACATAGTACATGCACAGTATGTAAATTGACGATGCACAGCTCCGACCAGAATCACGTTGCGTAGTTATTAATTTTGACTGATTCTGGTCGCAACTGTACGTACTCATTTTTACAGTATTGGAAATTGAGTTGTGCAGATGAGCACTTTTCCCATAATAAACGTTATTAAAATCGATGTCAATCTGCACAACTCAATGTCCGAACTGTACATTTACGTGAATGAAAAAGACGATTATTGCAAAACGGAAAATAAAAAGTTTATTACAATTTGTAATAATTATATTTAAAGCGTTAGAAATAATTACATCCATATTTCATTGATTGTTCAAAAATACATCTTGTGTACAAAAAGTATGAAACAATGAAGAGCATCGAAAGCAGACTTACTAAAATGTACAAAATAATCGATTTCACTTTTAAGCGTACAAATGCTGTAATATTTGGCAAATTTGTAAACATTGAATGTCACTTTTAAATGCGTCTCGAAAAGTCTCATTAAATATCCATTTCCGTATGAGACAGTCGAACATTTTCTTGCTTCCTTCGCTGACTTCTACGCACAGCGTCCGCTCTTCTGTATGGTTCGTTCTTCAAACCTAAACAACATTTAATTAATTTCCTGTACTACAGTATTAGCTTCACTTACCAAGTAAAATATCTTCTAAAGCACCATTATAAACTTCATCTTGTTTCAGAAGTCTTTTCTCTCTCACTTTTACTTCTTTAGATTCATTTACGCGGTTCTGTTCTTTGGTTTGTTGTTGATGCTCTTGTATCTTTTCCTGTAACAATGCTTCCAATTTTTTCTTCTCGACAAGTTTATTGTCGTGCAGACATTGTCTATAATTCTTGAGAAATCGCGCAAATGTGCTGAACAATTGTGATGACGATTCCAACAATTTTTGGTTTTCTCCAAAATACTCAACGCATTCATTGTATTCATACTGTGCACGCTTCAGATCGTCTTTAAGTGATTGCAATTCTGGCCCTTTAGAAGAAACAAAACTCTGCAAACGACTTGTAGCAGGGTCCTTTTGCGGATGTCGTAACTGCAATTCTTTTCTTGCCAGTTCCATTCCTTTATCGAGTTCCTGCACTTCATTAACACAAGTTTCTAGAGAAACAGGAATGGCTCTTTCCAATATACTTAACAACTTTTCCAAATCAAAAGGAAGCTTAGTATTTTCGAGGCTTACATCCATTCCTGAAAGTAAACTTCCTGTTCCTCCAAATTTCTTTACTGCGGAAGTGGGCGACAGAGTCGATAACGTTTTCAGCAATTTTTCTCTTTCGCTAAGACCAGTGTTCTCATCGACGTTATTTTGTATTACATCAACGACGTAATGCATTAGTGAACGAGACCTATCCACTGTTGATTTCGTTTCGGTTATCAAATCTAATGTTTGCAGTTTAAATCCGTATGCAGGTCCTGATGCCATAGTTCGTGTAGCACAGTTTAAATAATTTCCAAACACTAGAATATACTCGAGCACACTTCGAATTCCACTTGATTTTCTTAGTAATCTCGAAGCTTCTGTAATGGTTGCTATTCTCGTTCTACACTGTTGAATTACACTTTGCTGCGCTAATTTATTATTGCTTGATGTTTGCTGCAACAAATTTTCCATGTAAAACATTATTTTCAATTTTTGCTCTAGTCGTTCAATTTTCGATATGGAAAACAAGAACTTGTCCTCATCAGTCATTTCATCGGGAGATCGACCAGACCTATCATATTCCCTATACGCTTGCACTTCGACTGCATTCGGAATCATTCGCAATAGAATTTCAATGTACTCTAAAGTTAAAATGTCTACATCGAAACTATTTATTGCTTTAATCAATGTGTCAGTATCGATGTCAACTTTTCTCAAAGATATTGCCATATTACGGAGTCGATTATGTTCCAACAGCGTAACTTTTTCAGGTGCTTTGAATCTTCGGGAGGAATTCAACTGAGGATTGGAATTTTTTCTCTCTGGAACTTTAGCACCTAATTTAAACTGCTCCTCAAAATCACCAAAGTCAATCGTCTTAATAATTTTTTCTTCTTCGTGGAACTCATTGAAAATCGTTCCCTTCACTTGGTTTGGTTTCAAAGCGATCCAGTTAAGAGTTGGTAGTTTAAACTTTGTTTGGAACGTTCTTTTAATTGTAAGCATTTCTTTTGCAGAGTTTTGCATTGCGTTCGGCATACCGGGTGGAGGTGGAGGAGGCGGTGGTGGATTTACGGATCTCAGAGATGAGGTAATAGGTAATGATGGAGGTGGCGGCGGCGGTGGAGGTGGAGGAGGGGGAGTTGGTTTCGGTGGAGTAATCGGAGAAGTGGCTGTTGTTGAAGTTAAAATGGTATTAACGCTATTATCCGCTGATCCTGTACTTAATCTTTGTTGTGAGCTCTCTAACTGTTGGATTTTTGTTTCCAAAAGCGATTGTCTTCTACGCGATTCTTCTTCGTGCGCAGAAATTGTATGCTTTATGTTGTTCAACTCTTCTTCAAGAGCATGTTTATCAGCGAGAAGGCTGTCGCGTTCATGACAGGACTCATGCAACAATCGTTCTAATGCTTCGTACCTGATTTCCCAGTCCCTCTCAATTTCATTTGCGTGTGATAATTGCTGCGCCAACTGTTGTACGTGATCCAAAGCTGCACTTTTCTGTTCTGCATCTTCCATCAGCGCTCCAACATCAAAAACATTATCCAAATACGCTTGAATTTGTACCTGAAGATCTTCAGACTCAGTATTTCTCAATTTGTTCTCAAGATAATCATCCAGTCCTAATTGAGTAAATTCATATTGCAGATGAACGCGAAAATTCATATCCTCTACTGAGTGAACGATGATATTGATAAACTGCATACAGGACACCATGAAGTCTATGTTAAACGTTTCATAATTCATAAAGTAGTGCATCAGTGTTTGGAATCTTCTTTTTTCCACCATTGCATCTTTAAAATTATCAAAAGCGTTTAAAATTATTTGATGTCCTCCTTTAACTAAACAAATAGCAGCTAACAATTCTAATACTAATGACTTCGTTCGCAAGCTCTGGTGATTCAGACTCAAAGCAATGCAATTTATTGCATTCCCGTGTTCCATGACTAAATTGAATCCGTACTTGTTATTCATTATAGCTCTCATGCACATTATGCAAACGTGAACATCGTCATCTACAGCTCCAAACTTCAATTTATTCGAATGTTGACGAGCGAAAAGAAGTGATGGTCGCCTAACAAACAATTAATCAATATAAATTTAATCTTTTTTAATCACTCACCGTATTAGATTTACAGTATTAACAGCAGTAGTCGTAAATGACAAACTTGTCAAATTGGAATCACTTAAATTTTTGCAATCACTGTTACTTTCACCGTTATTCTGAAGTTGAAGTTGTTTTTGCTGTTCACTAAGTTTTTGTTGTTGTTGTTGAATATGTAGTCGAAAGGTTAGGTAATCGATGAGGACATCCAGTCCTTTGTATTCTTCTGACAAAAATTCTCGCACCCATTCGATGTTATTTGTTCTGAGGGATATTTCTAAATCGCGTAAAACCTGTGTAGATGTTGAATCACCGACAAAACGACGCTTTTTAGAACTTCGACTCGCTTTCGGATCCAAATATGTTTGAAGTTTTTTGAGATAATATTCTGGTGATTCTTTAGCTGTTACTTTTTCTTGATCTTTGATCATTTCCCACTTCTTTTCATCATCGTAAGAACGAAGCACTTTCGCCTTGTCAGGTGGAAGATCCATCGAAGCCAAAACTGTCAAACAAACATAAATTTATAGATTGCGTTTAACTAAAGTGTTCATTGAATTTTGTGCTGTTTATTAATTCATATTTCCCATTCATAAAGTTTAATGCCGTAATCACTGTCGACAATCGTTGTTCAAAGGGGAAATGAGATAAAAACCATTAATTTCATAAACAACTTTCAGTTAACAACGTTCAAAGAATTAAATTTTACAATACCTTTCGTAAACCGAATCTCCAATTCGTTGGAATCTGGAATCCTGCTGTTGCTGTTGGTGGCATTGACAGTGACATCTTTATCCACAGAAGAAATTACTCTCATATTGTGAATCACTTTATGATTTTCACTCATTTCGCTGCCACCACCGCTGGACATGAATTGACCCATCATTTACGTATTTGCTAACGAAAAGAGAATCGCATTTTTAAATTTCTGAAACGTTTCAACAGCTGTTTTCATTAAGAGAATTTCTTTTGCTATTTTCTTGTAAATAGGAGAAATGACATCGGCTTTTGACTGTAAACAGATGAGTAACAAACGTCAATACACAAAACATGTCACAAACGACGTATACCTTTTCAAAGTGAAAGTGTGTTTTGATACGAAGTCTTAGAAATGGTTTCGAACGCAGATTGCCAGAAGTACAAATGACAACAAGTTTCACGAATGTTTTAAGGGCGTTCACTGCTTATTATTATTTTCATTGCTTCCAAAAAGATGGCGCTAAATTGATCACATTAGCAGATTACAAATTTCACTTTTTTAAGGTGTTATTTTTTATTTTTTAAATAAACGCCTATTAAAAAGTAACGCACGTAAAGTGAGAAGTGACCAAACTTTAGACTTTAAACTTGAAATTTTAATTATTTGTTGATGTGGTGAAATAATAATGAATGTCAAACTTTTGGCAAGCTTCACTATGACGCACATGCAATTACGTCTGTTGTATGTCAATTCGTTTTATGCATTGCACGAACGTTTCTTTTTGAAAAAGTCAATTGCAAATATTTGAATTTGTTTAGAATTCCCTGCTTCGATCAATTTCATAAACTCATGTATTAGTGCTTTCTGTTCGAAGCTGCGGTGTGTTACTGCAATTGCTTCCAAAAGTTGCTGCAAAGTGCCATTCAATTCCTTCCATTTCTGCTTAACTGCTTGAAAATAAGCCAATCGGTACAACATAATTGTAATTGTTGGATGTTTGATTCCAAAATTAAATCTACGAAAACCAAAAATTGGGTTTAAATAAATAAAGAATCACTTAGAAACCTGAATTTATCACTTAAATATGACAATACAGCATTTTGACTATCAGCCGACTGAATATCTCCGGAAGACAATAAATGCAGTTCTTTAATTGCTTTTTCGAAATCTTTTTCCTGAAATAAATTTTAAATCGTTAACTAATCAAATATGGTAATTATAGTACAAAAATAGTAGATCCAGTGTCGCACAGTTTACATTCACATTCTAATCCACGGCGAAGAATGTTATCTCTTCTCACAGAAATTGGAAGAAAAAGACTTTGAGGACTGCCGACGATGTCGATAAAATTCAGTTTAATCTGTAATGTTAAAATTAGTTGATTAAGAGAAACAACAACTTTACTTTATTTGCAGCAGAGATATCAGTAATTGCGTAAACATTGAGTTCTGTGCCACTGAAAGTAAACGAAGCGTTTGGAATGCAAGAGTGATGGTAACCAATGATACTATAATTTTTGAAATGTAGTTAAAAGGTGACAATGAATATTGAATGAAATACTCCGGGTAAAACGCTTCACCAAGAAGCACTTCGGATGCTTCCAAATTGCTAATGCCGAGTGATGTGTCGGTAATTTTTATTTGAAATTTGTCCATCTTTTGAAACGAGATGTAATAAGCAATATGTGTGAATCGAAACTTACTAATGAGACTGCAGTACAAAAAAGCGGTGCACAGTTTTCAAAGATCGAATTGAGCCGTTGAGAACTCGCGGTAATGTGACTCCAAATTAAACATATTCGCAATGCAAGTGAACCTTTGCCTCCGTCTCGATTCACTCGAATTTCGTTCAACGAACGCTCTCCATCTGCAAATTTATATTTCTTAACTTGTGATTCCGGTGTTAGGTGTGCAACAGTTAAATATCGAAATGCTAATTGAATGTGTGGTAACTGCCATTTAACGTTCTCGTTGTTGAAAGAGTTGAAACAGTCGAAGTCAGCTAAAATTTTATGTAAATTGCTTTTACACTCAATTTTGTGACATGGATTCCAGTCCATTTGTTGACATGTTGTGTCACAATAGAACATGACTCCACATTTCGAACACTTTTGCAAATTCCTGTGAACAACAATGAGTGATTTTAGCTGTATTTTTATTGAAGCACCCTTCTTTGAAGCAGAAGTCACAACGTTTGCCTTTCCAGTTATTGTACAACACGTGAACCAAAGGTTTCGATGTGATGATTGTATCTCCGGTTTTGTAACGCATTTTCAGTGAATTCGAATCGAGAGCGAAGCACGCGATTATGTTTGCGCGAGAAAACGTGCAGTCGTAAGCAATTTATTGAAAGCCGGTATCGAAAACGCAACCGAAGCGATTCTTTGTCGACACACGACACGTAACACTCACGCCGTACATTTCAAACTAATTCGATCTTTTTTGTACTTATTGCACAATAAGACACGCTTTCAATTATTCGTTCGTACACGAGAATGGTGGCAAGAAAATGTAGTGTATTTAATAATATATTTTATTATTTATTAAAATTCATTGATTTCCATACAAACACAGAGAAGAGCAACGTTTCTCTTAATTGTCAAAATAATTAAATCGAAATAATACGAATGAAATTATTCAATTTCAATCTGTTTTCGGGTCAACAGTTTCCGGTGTTGACTCTTCTTGCGGAGCTTCTTTTTTAGCAGCACAGTGAGACTCACAGTGTTCACCGGTCTTTTGGTGACAGTGTTCACCAGCGTTCTCTTGGCATGGAGTTTCCTGGCATTCCTTGCCGACTTCTGGACATCCCTTGTTGCACTCTTCGGACATATTCTATTGTATTACTGGTAAAGTAAAACTGAAAGAGTAACGTTTGAAAGTGAAACAGCGAAACACTTGTTTCAATTAATCAGAGTGGAGAAGTAAAACTTCTGTGACTGTTTCACTATAAAACACTCCTTTTTTATAGTTTCGCAGCTGTTCTTCGAAATGCAATATTATCTATGACAGCGAAGTGTTGGACTGCCTTTCGCTGCCGTCAATGACTGAACTAAATTCCGGGGAGGGTACCACTCGTTACCATATCACCATTAATCACCATTCATCCAAATTCTTCCGAATCTAATCACATGAATGCATTCATTATGCGCTTCTTTAAACTGTCACCATCTTATGATCCGAAGCCAATCATCTGAACCCATGAGAACACTTCGGACCTTGTTCTGTTTACGTTTCCTCCACTTTTTTACTTGTTGTTTCAAAGTAATCAAACTTCTGCAAAAATGTTGCATTTATTCATACATCTCACTCAGTTTTTTATTCACATCAACTGACAACGATTCGTTTCGTTCAGACTAAATATTTGAAAAATGGAGACAAAATTTAACTCGAATGTGAGTCGACATAAATTTTGAGAGCAACAAATAGCAGCTGAACATACTGCCGAACATCATTCAATTAATTCTTTAAATTGATAAAAATTGACCCAAATTTAGTGTTTTCATTTATTATTATTTCGCTGTGTCTGCACACGAATCGTATATTTGTTGTTTTTGTGATGTAATCGTCGCACACTTTCGATAAACGCAACAGATACACAATACTGTCACTCATGTGCCATTCATTTATTCATACATTCGCTATTTTGTGTATTAAAATACACTTTATTACTGAACATTTTCATTAAAAAGTTTTTGCATTTTAAAGTTTGAACAGGAAGTAAATTGAAAAGTTGTCACTTTCGCAGCTATTGCGAACAAATAATACATATGCACATAAATGTCGTCTGAACTTTGAGTCTTACAAATTGATAGTTTAAGTTCTGCGAGAATATTTGAGGAAACAGTTGTGACCAGAAGTTGTAATTTGAGAATAATTTGTCTATGAAGGGAATTGAGAATATAGATTGCGGTTGTCGTGAATCAATGTGGTCGTCATATCCTGTAACACTTTTGAATTAATGATGTCTGTGAAATGACAGCATTTTGCAAATGTGTTTAACGTTCATTGGATGCAAACTTGTGCCACAGTCGCAACACCCTCACAGACAAGGTGACTTTCATGTTCAGCCATGTTTCGCAATTCACTTTAATATGCAACGTTTTCGCTTTTCCATCCGTTTCAAATTCTCCACTGTTTTCACAGCTTTTGAATAACATTTTTACAAATTTAAATGATCGTTATTTTCATGAAAATCATTTGTTTAGTTATTATCTCAACTAGTCGCAATCGAATTTTACGACAATTTCATCACTAATGTTTGGCGACAGCGGTTTTCTCACCTGATATACTTTACATTTTTGGTACATTAAAACATGTACTTGAAAATAGTTGTAAAAAATATGCAAAAAAGGTGCCGCTATCACTTACTTATTCATAACTTTTTGGTGCCGAAATTCTGAGTTTCATTGACTCACCAATTTAGTCACTAAATTTAATTGAATTTCAAACGATTCCGTTTACCTTTCGTCGTAATTGAGCAAATAAAGTGATATAATAAACATTGATCATCACTTGTTTACACAGTGACAACACGCGCTTGGAATGTTTTCAAACTTTTCAAGTTATTTTTAATCTATGATCAATTGCCCAATTCAATCTCACGAGTTTTGCTGTCAATACTATTTTCGACATTACACTGTTCACAATTTGTCACATGTTTTTTATTTAAATGTGATATGAATTTATTGAGAATTTATTAACGTTGAATTGATGTCTGGAAAATGAAAATGTCAGTAACCAATTTTGTGCAGCAAAAGACAACGGCGTACTAAGTTACAATTAAACAATAACGAACTTATTTATTGAAAACAGAATATTAAATGATTTATCAAAATAATAATCTTAGCACTAAAATGAAGTGTTTGTTGTGTGATTTGGAGAAACGGTGTCAATCGTATATTGTGAAATGCCGAGAAAGTAAAAAGTAACTGTGGACATCAACCGTATATCCTGAAATTCCGAGAATGAGTGAAATGTTGCTCATAGACACTGAAAATTGTGAAATTTACAGAAATAAAAGTTACGTTAACCAGGTGCGCTGTGAATACTGTCCAATAAAATGCCTGCTGAAATGTCGAGATAAACAAACACGTATGAATAATGATTTTTAAAATGAAACAATTACCCAAAAATTAATGGAAAAACTCATAAATAAGACTGCAAAAATGTTTGCCAGGAAACATTTATTCGGATAGAATTAAAAATTGTGAATTATTTGAAAATACACTGAAACTAAAAATATAAAAAAACTGTAACAGGAGTGGGTGTGTGTATGAGTGCCCTTTGAAACAGTTCTGGGTTAACTTTACTCACAGTTGACACCTCCAATTCGGATCTTTTACGTAATATTTCTGCATTAAAAAATTTGTAATGCCACCTGAGCGTAAAAGCTCTTTACTAAAGAGCATTCAATTACGGAAATGATTATGGTATCATTGACAAAAAGTTTGATTAAAATATCTATTTTTAAAACTCATTTATTCATTTTAAAAAAATTCCATTTGTAACATTTGCATGTTACAATAGAAATAAGCACAATTATAAGACTAAGCTAACGCTTCCCAGAACCAAACTCCTTATTAAAGTCATGCAAGTAAAAAAACATTCTATTGAAAAGAATGTTAAATTTCTCTTTCTTCTCCAGCTTGTTCAAGAAACTGAAAGCAAACGAATATGTAAAACAGAACGGATGGTTTGCAGAATCATGACTTTACTGTATATGTAAATGATAATTTATATGTCACGTATTGTATACGTGTATATGTCGTTCGTCACGTACATATAACTTAGTGCATGTTAGTTTTTCATTTTTATGTATTAAAATTAAGAACATTCGTTACATTGAAATTGAATGTTTCAGATAAAATACTGAGAATTTGATTATAAGTTATTTTTATGTAATCGATGTGTCTGATGATGATTAAACTTTCAGACACATGTCTGAAACTTATTCATGTAATTCTTAGATTTGATTCATTAACTCCCGATACACTTAAACATACTGAGAATTGCTGTTTGAATCCCTATTCGAAACCAGTTTATTTTCATCGCAATTTTGACTAATAAGTTTATGTGCAAAGATTGCAACATTGTACATTGTACTTAAGCTTTACATTCACTCAGTGCGGTCAGTAAAGGAGTCACAGGGTTGTTTAACTTTTCACTCTACTTTTAACAATGTAACATGTGATGTAAAAATTGATGTAAATAATGGAATTTTTGCCGCTCACAAGAACATTATCTGTTGAGTGAAAAGGGTGAAACAGTATTTCCGCATCACATGAATGATTAGTGCAAATTAATAGCAATGTTTACATCGAAATACGCAATTTCCAAGTAATTGCTATGAATTGTACAAAAAATGAATGATGATGAATAACCAGTAATCGAATAAATAACATTCACATGAAAAGCATATCCGCAAAGTATAAGTTACTGTTTTGAGAAGGAAGTTTAATTAAATAATTAACAGTGGAATAGTTGCGAACAGAGTTCGCTTTCACAGAGAAATGTTTGCAAGCACCGTTAAACTGTGAAAGCCTCATCTATCGCTCGAATTGCGATAGCAAATTTCGATGAATTTCGATGCTCTGCTCAGTGAGCACTCGTTTCTATTGATTTCCTTCAAATCGATACATTTATGCTACATTTCAAAAGTGTGACATTCGAAAAGTGACACATAATCGTTTGTCATGATTTGAAACAAAATTTCTTGTTTACCATTGAATCACTAGTACATTATGAACAAACTGTTCACATTTGCGTGCTGCTTGTTGTTTGCAGTTTTCATTTTCGGGAATAATATTCAGAACGGACAAATTACGGACAAAGAATTACTTTTGACCGCAGACTGCACGAAATGCGAATACACGAGACTTATTGGATGCAAGAAAAGTTATTGCTACTACCGCTGTTACAGAAGATGCACTTTAGGAAATGATACATTTATAGGTAAGTACTGTACTGCATCATTCAATGTAAACTATAAATTTATTATTATTGCAGAGGCTTATAAATTCAAAATTCGAGGATATTAAATCTGCACTCATTAACTTATCGGATGTTGCATCATTTCTCATGTTTTTGAAACATTTTTAACCTTTTAACGGTTTATTTCATGTTTTAATCTGCTATCAAATTAAAATGAATTAATTAAGCAATAATCGCCTAATTTTTTTGATGAAACCGCGTCATTTGTTGGCCGTCCCACTTCGATTATTTTTGAACGCTAATTTTATTCTTCTTTTCGGCAAACAATCTTTCAGTCATGAATTGGATGGGCGGTAATGGAAATCGATTCTTTAATCGCGGCAATCAACGGACTGGCATACAGAAAAGAAAGAAAGTTAAAGCCGGACAAACAAATTGGAAAATAATCGAAAGCGTCAAGCATTGTCCTGCCATTAATGTTTCTTCCGAAAGCAACGATTTACGCCATTTTAAACGTTTGCGAATATCAACAGATAATTCGAGCAGTAAATCAGAGAATAGCTTCAGTTTACAAGATCGAAACGAAATTAGTAAATATTACAAGAGTAATGTTTACAACAGTGAAACTCCGATTCCAAAGAGGTCAATAGAAGTGTCCAGTCCGTCAATGTCAGTTTTGATAAATGAAAACAACAAGAGTCAGTTTCAAGATCAGCGTGTCAATATTATGGCAGAACCAAGTACAATTCGAGAACATTATAAATCTTCAGGAGCAAACTGTTATGAGGATTTATTCCATGATCCTGAATTTCAAATTAATGAAAGTGTTTCAGATGCTGACGTTGAAAGTAACGTCGATGTGGATGTAAATCAATCTACATCGAACAATGAAAGTTTCTTTAAATATCAAAATCAGTTTTGGCCCTCATCATCAATAATGGAAAGCAATTCCACATCATCTGCCGATGTTAACTTTCCTTGGATGAATTGTGATCGTTCTGAGAGTAGTTTCGCACGAAACATGTCTCAAGGTGTTCAGGTTGATTTTCTCGGATCCAAATGCTATGACGAAGAAGAAGAACAAAGGATGAGAATGAACGATATAGTTGAAGAGCTTCAGCTCTCCCCGCTCCCATGTTTCGATTAACTGATCGATGAACTAATCTCAATGTTAGCTTCTTCGAAATTATGCCACTGCAAAATTACGAGTATTCTCATCTTATCTTCGTTCACAGAAAAATTATGTGTCAGTATCTTCCAATTTTAAATCCTTAAAAACATGTTCTGTGTATTTTGAATAAACTTGCTGAAATAATTGCTTAGCAGTTGTTAGTGAAACGTCTCAACGAACATATCGGAGTACAATGTTGCTCTATTAAATGAAAGTGATTGAAACAGTGACTTATTCTATGTGTATTTCATTGCGTTTATAAATGCACCAAATGCACAAATTAGATTATTAAGTTGAGCGAAAATGCACTCAGCAATGAATTGAAACGAGCAAGACGGCCGATTCTGGTTCTGTGACCCTTCTAACATCGAATTCGGACGTCCACTTCGCTGTGCCTGCAATACTGTTTTCTTTGTTTATTATTTCTAATTTGAATTTCTCTGCAATAATCACATCTGCCACTTTTTAAACTTAAAACTGTATGCGAAAAACATTTTCTGCTCAATCTTTCTCAGTTTTTGTCGCGACAATATTGTATACTGTGCGGTGAAATATGTAACTGAAGAAGGGTCACAGTTAGGACCCGAAAAAGCCGTCTTGCTCGTTTCACTTCATTGCTGAGTGCATTGTCGCTCAACTTAATAATCTAATTTGAAAACATTGACATCAAACGCAAAATGTTGTGTAGTGACATCATTGTGTTATGATGTAATGTAAGTACGGGCCCTGCTATGATATTTGGGAGTGAATGGAGTAATATTCACAAACAAAACACTGTGAAAACATTGCCTAATATTCGATCACAACTTAATATTCCATCAAAACGATGGCTTCAAATGTTTCCTATTTGCTGGCAAAGGCAAAGGTAAGTGTAGTTTAAAACAACAGTGAATAATTAAGTGACAACGCAGTATCGGTATCAAGATCAGGCAAAACGTCACATCACAAACGTAATTACCAACTATCGCGGTTTGGAACCCAAATTAGAAAAATATACTTTTACCAACGGCAAAGAGAAGGAGTTGGTTGCTTTGAGTGGAACGATTCCTGTAAATTTCAGAGGCAAATACTATCATTTTCCTGTTTGTTTATTCATAAACGACACGTATCCGTATTCGCCTCCTGTTTGTTATGTAAGACCCACTCCAGAAATGTGTATTAAGGAGTCAAAATATGTTGATGCTTCTGGAACAATTTTCTTGCCTTATTTGAGTGATTGGGATCCAAATACAAGTGACCTGCTGGGAGTAATTCAAGTTATGATTATATTGTTTGGGGAAACACCACCTGTTTATCAAAAGCCTAAAAATGTGCCACCTAACCCTGCCAACTCTTACAATCAACCGGCGTATCCAGCAAGTAGTAAGTTCTTATTTAGTATTATTTTGAGGTCGTTTATGTCAAGATGACAGAAGTTCCATTTTTTGATGGAGTTGTCATTGAATTCACATACACAGCTGTAAATACACTAAACTTCGCACGTTTAAGTGTTGTTTGCTGGTTTTTTTTACTACAGCTGATAATATAAGTATAATTGATTTGGAAATTTCAGGTTATCCTGCAAGATATCCAGCAGTTGGAAATCCTTCGAGTGCTACGTATATGCCTCCACAACCACCTACAGCGAATTACCCAAATCCTCCGTATCCGACTCAGTTTCCTTTTAGCCAATATCCTGGTAGTGGGGCGACAGCGTATCCCCCAGTTAGTACTTATGGAGAGGTCAGTAGTCATTATCCGGCGGCTGTCAGCTCTCCAGGTACAGGGACAATTACGGAGGAACACATTCGCGCTTCCCTTCTGAGTGCTGTTGAAGATAAACTTAAGGAAAGATTGAAAGAGAAACTTGGTCAATTACAAGCAGAAGTTGATGTTCTTCGTCAGACTTCTGAAGATTTAAATAAAGGAAAAGCCAAACTAGAAGAGATAATGACAAAAATAGAAAATGAAACCGTTGAGTTAGAAGATACTAAACGTGAATTGGTCACTAAGAACAGTCATTTGTCCAATTTAATTACCAAACATGAAAGTGATTCAAAGAATGTTGAAATTGACGATGCATTTGGACCCAACGAACCTCTTTACAAACAGTATATATTAGCTTTTTTGATTAATTTTTATGTTCATGATTGTTTAGGTTATTGAACGCTTTTGCCGAAGAAAACGCAGTGGTTGATGCTATTTATTACATGGGCGAAGCTCTACGGAAAGGAGTCATTGATTTAGAAGTTTTTCTAAGAGTATGTTGATATTATTTTCACGCATCTCATGATTTTTTTTATTTCAGAACATAAGAGAGTTATCACGCAGACAGTTCATGTTGCGGGCTTTAATGCAGAAATGCAGAGAAAAGGCTGGTTTGCCGAACCATTAAAATATTAATTGCAGTGCTTCAGAATAATTGTCGGCGAATACGATTTATTGCTGTCAATTTATAAATCTCTGAGCGCTCTTTAGATTCTCAAATTTTAGGATGGAAAGTTTTCTAAGGTTAAACTGATGTACTTGTTGGAACTTTCTTTTTTATAAAGCCGAGAAGAAGAAATAAAAGTACTGATTTTGTCGGAAAAGAATTTCGTTGTTTACAATAATTTTTTAAGACCGAAAAACGATTTGAATACAAATGTATAACTATTTTCCGTCTTCATAGGCAACCGAACAAAACTCCATTTTTGATTTCATTTTAAATATAATTCATTAAAATTTTAATCATTCTTTAACGCTCGCTTCTGATTTTTACAACCGTGTGTACAGCCGTTTCTGGCAATTTACACTCATTTCTACTTCAAATTATTACGAGCTTACATGATTTCTTATTTTAAATACTATATTTTTTACATTCTCTTTCTGGTGTAACTTCATATTGCTGACATTAGAAGGCTGAACTTATGTTCAATTCGATTAAAATTCGATGAAGAATAACGAATAAAACGGTTAAATCTGGAAAGAGACTAACTTTAGTATTTGTGTTAAACTTTTGAATGAGTGTGTGTGAAAAGAGGTTCAATGAATTGTGTAATAGAAGTTGATTGACTTCAACAAATGGAATACATTAGGGATTGAAAAACTTACGAGCACTAGTTTTAAATGCATCTGATTTGATAAAAGGCTGCACATTTGCCAGCGAACCATTGTTTGGAGCTGCATTTATACGCAACAAATGGCACAACATTGGATAAATATCAACCAAATCAAATACATTTGCTTTATGTGAATTTTTAAAGTCTGGTCCTCTCGCAAAAAATATCGGTCTCATAGAAAGTAGTTCGTTGTCGTACCCATGATTACCAACACCCCAAACATCTTTTGGTTTCTGAAACATTCATTTATAATTATGATTGATTAATGAATAATCAACATTCATAAAACATTGAAAGAATACTGCAGCCGTGGAAAGTAAGGCAACACAAAACACGTATGAAAATATAGTAATGTCACAAAAGTAAGATTTAATTTTTTGGACAAATATAAATGATATTTTCTGTTTGTAAAAGTTTCAGAATGCAAAAAAGATCGTTCATCTTCTTGTCTTTTAAAGCTGGCAAAATTTAAGTTTGAAATTAAAATTGGTGATTTATGTGCTTTTTAACGTAAACAAACCTTGTGTATAATGTGTCCTTCGTCAGCGACCACTAATATTGGTTTTATTCGTGGATTATGCTTGTAATGAAACCTATCAGGAATTTCGTTTTTCAAATAAACTGAAATATTTTTTTGTGTATTCTTCAGTTGTTGGTAGACAAGCAATAATTGTTCTTCTTTTGGCTCTATTCTTGCCATTACTGTTGATGAATCAATTGATTTCAAATTTTTAATAGAAATGTAGTCCGAAAGATTAATCGGAGGACGCGTCATATTTGTCATTCCATGATCACTTACTAGTAAAATATTTATTGAATCCAATGAATTAGAAGCATTTAATTTCGAAATTAATACTCCTAACAATTGGTCCAACCTTGCAATACTTTGTTTGACTTGTTCACTTGCAGCTCCAGATTCGTGACCGCTGTGGTCTGGCTCGTTGAAATACAACATAACGAGATCCAATTTTTCATCAATCAACCAATGTGCAGCGACATTTATTCTTTCTTCAAACGCAACTGATTCGTTGTATTTAAAGAAATGATCTGGTTTTATTCCATCAACTCTGGGTACCTCAGATCCAGGCCAGAAGTATATTCCCACTGATTTTCCATGTTTCTTCGCAGTGACCCAAATTGGTTCTCCCTGCCACCACTTTGCACTTCCTCCAAAATTAAACGTTTCATTGCTCTCAGCATCGTACATTTTGTTGTCAATTATTCCGTGAGACTCTTCATAAAGACCCGTTGCAATAGTCCAGTGAGCTGGAAACGTTTTCGTCGCAAAAACCGATTTGATTCCATTTTCTGCGTGAACACCAGTTTGTGCAATAAAATCAATGTTTGGCGTTTTCACTAATCCGTAATAATCGTAACGAAAGCCATCGAATGAAATTACCAGAACTTGGTTTGCAGTTACGGTTTGCACTAAATAAAGAAGTGTAGCCAATTTAATAAATTGTTTTTGAAACTTTGTTTCCATGTTCACATTTGCTCAACGAATAAAAATGAAAAATTTAATGACTTGTTTAAGTTGTGCTTCTCATTGCCTGAAACTATTCATCGTTTATTAACTTAACTGTACTTGTATATCTCAACAAGTTGCTGTTATTGCTTCTGCAATAAAGTTTTAATTATTCCGCAACATTGTAAAATTTATCTATCATTAAACTTTTTGACGTTTAATTTTGTGGCCATAACAAGTAATACATTATAACTCATTTTTTAAATGTAAAACAATTGGTGTGATTCTCTGATATTTTAATTATACA
>NCKV01000307.1:0-20032 GCA_003675905.2 Leptotrombidium deliense
ATCCGACCCGAAGCGGGTAGTGTCGGATAGGCTAAGGGATTTAAGCCTTAGCTACCTGACGTGTGTAATTTTTGTCGTTCAATGTAACTAAGAACTAATAAATGAGTTGCTTCTCGTGTTATTACAGCGGGCAATCGGGTATCAAGCTACCTGGGTACGAGTCGGTTGGGAATACATTCTTACCCCGTTCAAGATGCAGTTTTAATTAGAAAGTTTTGCGAACTCGCATTAATATATTACAAACATGAAATTGTGAAATTCCATTTTAATTTTTTTTTTTTTACATTGCTTGCTTTGATGAATATTTTTAGTTGAAAATGTATGAATACACGAATTTAGTCCCATTTTTATTCGCAATGTCAAAAGATTATTAGAATCGTTAATAAATCGATTAAAAAATGTCGCAGTGATGATGAACGTCACAAATAAATAATTATCATTACAAATTTATCATTCTCGAACTGTACCACTCATGTACAATGAAACGCAAATGTAAACTTATGTATCAAACTATTACGATTACTAGATAGAGCTGATCTTTGCATTTTGCATGAAAAAATATTTTATTGAATATAAAGCCTTTATTATGATGATTGCATAGGTGCATAATTATCCTTTGTGACACATAAAATGTACTTTTAAACAGTGAATTTGTTTTGTTTTTTAAAGCAAAAAAACTACGTATAAAAACGAGTTTCAAATGGCGATCACCAACTAACTTTCTGTCCAAAAAATGTATTTCTGCGCGATTTGCTACAATGGCAAAACAACAGAAAAATTCGTTAAACTCTTCAAATTTTCAAACATTTTCGAATTGAGAATTTTAAAAGTAATTTTGAATTGCTTTCATCGCAAAATCGTCAAACTAAATTCTGTAAAAATTTACATATTATTTATTTACTTTTCATCATTTAAATTGTGTATTTCGATATTTCCTAATCACATTTTTCTTGCATATTTGGGTTGATTTTTTGGTGCATAAATGCATACATATAGCGATTTTTCACATAAGATCCGCTCTTTAACCATTATTATGGAACAATTATTTACATAATGTAGAACCGAAATTTACAAGTATGAACACATAATGACGTTCATTCAGCAAAATTAATTTACTTGAACACTTTGAAAGGCAAATTAAAGTAACAACTGAAAATTATAGTGTCATCTAAAAAAACGAGAACATCACATTACGAAAATTGAGTTTAGTTGAAAGAATATATGAGAGAAATTGATTTAAATATAATTAAGAAATTGCTCATTGTCGCATAATCGCGTGACCAACATTGCATACATGTAAAATAGTAAAAATCAATGTCACAGTTAATACGGTACACAGTTACTGTTTATTGCAACAGCATTAATTGAAAAAAATGTGAATTGTTTACATCGAAGAACTTTGTGAACATTATTTTTTGAATTGCAGGTTGTGGGACAAAATGAGAACTGGAACTTAGAGTCCGGTTGGACGAAGGAATCAATATCTGGAATTGGAAAACTAAATGCATTGGATGTGATTTGTGGAAAAGATCACATGACCGTTAGGGCTGAATTTAATGGTCCATTTCAGGGAATCGTGTTTTCAAAAGGAACTTACGGACAAGATAACTGTGTTTACATAAAACCGTACTCGGGAACAACTCACGCCACTTTCAAAGTGAAGTACGACGAGTGTGGAACTAAGCCCGACTTGCAAGGGAAGTACTACGAGAATACGATTGTAATCCAATACGGCACAGACATAATCGAAGCTTGGGATGAGGCGAAGCGGTTGCGATGCGAGTGGTTTGAAGCGTACGAAAAACCAGCCACTTTTCGACCGGCAATTCCTGTTGCCGACTTAGATGTAGTCGAAATGAACTTTCAGGGCGATGATATCGACTGTTGGATGGAAATTCAGGAAGGCAAAGGGCCCTGGGGCAGAGAAGTCTCGCGAATTGTGCCTGTAGGGCAACCAATGACTATTGTGATTGCAATCAATGATTACCAGGGACAATTCGATATGCGAGTCAAATCTTGCTTCGCCCACGACGGAGTAAAGCCTCCCATCCATTTAACAGACGAATACGGATGTGTGCTGAGACAGAAAATGTTGACACCTTTCAACAAGGTTCGCGATTCCAACGGAAGAGCGACAATCATCTCGTACTCGCATTTTTATGCTTTCAAGTTTCCGGACTCAATGAATGTGCAAATTCAGTGCACTGTCGAAGTGTGCAGACATGGATGCCCCGATGCATGTCAAAAAGGCTCGTACCCACCACCGCACAGGGAAATACACCCAAAAATTAACTTTGGGTTGCAGAACAAACCAGCAGCAAATAGACCTGAAAATGATGCACTGATTGGACACAAGACGCATGATAATGAAGCAAAACAGATCGGAGACGACGATATGTTAAAACAAGCTTCTCAACAGCACCCAAATCATCAGTTTGATATTCATAGGTTGCCGTTGTCGCAAGCAATAAATGACACTGAATTCGAAAAATTGGAAATCAAAAAACAAGTTGTCAAGAGTCCTGAAGACGAAAAGCCAGAGAGCAGACCGGCAGTAGACGACCACAATATTGCCGAAGAGTCTAATCCAGTTGTCAAGGTAATGGAAATAGATCTGACCGCTGATCAAAAGAAGCCTATTATTAGCGAGCAAACAGCAGCCAATATTTCCCCCGATGATATGAAACATGCTTCAAAATTTTTAACAGACTTGGGAATTAATGTAGATCTCAACAACTTGGCATCGAATGTGATGAGCAAATTGCAAAACAAAGACATCACAAGTTTGTTGAGAGATGAAAAACTAAAAGAGTTAGCACTCGCCTCGGGAATCAAACTTCACCGCGGAGAACAGATACCAAAGCCGCAATCACTCGTTGGTAACGCGGAAGGAAACACAGACGAGCAAAACTCTCCAATAACTGACGTAAAACATGATAATGAAGTATATGAATCACACAGATTACCTGCGTCTGAGCTACCAAAAGGTCACATTCTGATGAACGAAACAAAAAACGAGTTTCTCAAACCTGCGGCAGCAAATGAATATACGCGGCATACTCAGAACGCTGTTGATCAACATTCTCAAGTAAAGCAACCACCGCTAATTAGAGCAACGGGAATGAATCCACGACCGTTCGCAGAAATGCCATTAGACGCATCAAATCCTGTTGTCCAAGTTATGAACATACCATTACAGCTTGGAATGCCACCCATTCAATTGCCTGCAGTAAACAACTTTATAGCACAAAGACCGACAAAACCTCAACGACCAAGTTTGTTTTCTGCTTTTCAGTTGCCAAAACTCAACTTTCCTTTTATGAGTAAAAATGAGGTGTTGCAACCACCACACATAGACGGTAGATTCCCTCAAAGATTCACAAATGAACAACACAATATGGTAGCCATGGCTCCGTTCCCTCACGGACCGCGATCCTTCAGACACAAAAGGTCGCACACAGGACCAGAAATTAGTGTGACCAAACAATTCCAGGTAGTTACATCAATTGATCTCTCTTTTGCACCAAACGTGACGACGGACACTCCTCAAGTGTTCGAAGGGAGAAGAGAAGACGTCGCGAATGGTTTTTGCATACCATTCACTTCAGTTATCTTAGCTTTGTGTACAATAACAAGCCTCGTAGTCTGTGCAATGTTATTTTCTGTCTGCGTCTTTTTTAGAATTAACGGTCGTCGGAACAAACCCATCTATAAATAAATAGTATTTATAAATTATCACTTATAGCTCATTAATGAACATTAAACGATCAGGGTTTGGATTGATGTCGAATTATTTGCAAAAAGCTCAATTTACTGGTAAAGCTCCAATGATTTCAGACTTGAATGAAAAGACACAAAACATAATTTGTAATTCTTTAAATTATAACACTTTCTTTTCGAAAAAATCGCACAAAGCCCACAATATATGTGCCGTTATTGGGATCGACCATGATTTTCGCAGAAGAGATTGACGTTTACTCTTAGACAAAGCATTAATATCAGTGTAATTAGTCTCAAAACCCAATAATTTCTCCATTTCAAGAACATCGAGACCTTGAGATTCACTTTTTATTTTTCCATTTGTCTCTTGAAATATAACATGGGTCAACGAATCCATGTTTGCCTGTAACTCTGTTGGAAGAGGCCTTGGAAAATAAATAATCAGTGTCAGTTCTATTACACACATTTCCTTACCTATTAATTCCCGGAATGTTTGACCAAATATAGCGATTTCCTGAACTAACTGTTGTAGCTCTTGAGTTCAGCGTGAAAGGTTTACACTGTAAATAATCTGAATAATAATAAATTCAACTAATAATGTATATTCATACCATCGATAGATGTGATATAACATCGCGATACATGCTTGGCATTGAGGCAATATTTTCATATAAGAAAAATACATGATGCCCCTTATTAAACAGCCGAATTAGGCTAAGAATGTGGTTGAAGTACAAATAATGGTAACTGCTTCCTTTCGCATCTAAACAATTGAAAGCGTAAAAACTACATCTATGGTTGTTACTCACCAAAAAAGCCTTTTCTACCAGATGTCGACGAACAAAACTCGTTTCCAGAAAATCCACAAACGATCAAGTCAATGGGGCACATGGAAGCAATCTGTTAATAAAAAATTAAACTTCATCGACATGGCTGAACTTCTAACTTTTTCGGGAGTTATTTTTTCAATTTTATCGATGAATTTGATATCGTCACCAAAGTGATGTTTTGATACTGAAACAGCATCACGATCACTCTCATATGCATAATACACTGATGTTTGTATCTGAAGTTTTTCTATGACGACTTTAACTAAAAAACACATATTTACGTAAAATCAAGAGAAACTATACATACATCCTCCAATACCATCAAAGAGTGACAATACTCTCAAAGGACTTTTACCAACTTCTGACACGCCACTGCGAAGCAAATTTCCAACCGAATCATAGAATGCTTTTACATTTTCTCTCCAATTGGACTTTGTCCTTAAAAGTGCCGATGATGACAGACTTTTAGGATTACAAATGTAACACTCCCATTTTTCTGCAGCAACGATCTAAGAAAACAATATTCATATGCACTAAATTGACTATAATAACCTTTTCATGTTCCTCTGGACCAACAAAAAGTTGAATACAAACGAAACAAAAGACTCGATGACATTGATTATTCTCACATACTGCCAACTTTCCGACTTGACCGCATACGGCACAAAACGACTGTAAAGCAAGTTGTAAAACATTACATATTTGGAATTAATTTACATTTTTGTTATCATCTCCTGGGGCATACATTGTACAACGAAGAGTTTCTTGACATTGCTTGCACAGTAAACCATCAAAACAAGGATGATGAACCTTCGCACCACTGACAACGTCTGCAGCAGGATTGTGATCACAACAACAAGCAATACAAATGTCACTCATTTTTATTTCTCCTTTTCTAACACGTTCAACTTGTGATTGTTTGAATTCTGGAATTTGAAGAGGCTCGTCAACTTCCTCCGCGTCTTTAGCGCTCTCGACTTCATAAAAGGCTATCTGTTGTAACCGATCGTCAGTTTTTAAAGCTTCTTGTTGAATTGCATCCAGCGGTAAATAACATGCAGCCAAAGCGGGAATTGGGTTCGCTGGATCAGGCGCGAATGCATGTACTCCTGATTTCAATTTTTCTGGAGGAATCGGAAACCCATCTTTTGCCCAATTAATCAACGCAGAATCATCTTCATTCACTACTGTTATGTTTGAAGACACACCTGCTCTAGTTGCTAGAACTTGTAAGGCTTCTTTCATTCTCGGACTCGTAAGAGAAGAAGTTCCTTTACTGAACTCTTGAAAATGTGCTATAAATGACTTTACTTTTGATTTCGGAATTTCAGAAACTTGATGATCACCGAACCAATAGACCCATGTTTGCCCGTTTCTAGCTGGTTTCTGACCACAATGCAAATGGGAAATTATCAATCCTGGGAACCATGTTTTATAAGACGGAAGAGTCGCCCACACGATATCTCCAACAACAAAGTGCTGCAAAAATTTAGACACTCAATTATAAAGATTCAAATTCCTATATAAATAATACCTCTTTTTTATGTTCTTTAGAATCATCTTTCGGAGGTTTAACCTCAAAACTCGACCTTTTTTGACGTTTAGACGGAAGTATTTCAACGCCAACCTCTTGAGTTTCTTCGCGATATAATTTTCCAGCATCACGAATTACCTTTGCTTTCTTTTCTTCTAAAACTGACTTCAGAAAAAAATTTAAAATTTTTGTCGATCTGAACCATTTTAAACTTACCTGATAATAATCTACCTGAGGAGGAAGAGGACGCAAACCATGTTTACCTCTCAGAAGTGGGTTTGCGCTTTTATTCCTTGAGGTCCTTTTCTCGGAACGTTGTTCGGATTTTTTATTTTTGTCACCACTAGACTCCAAAATAACTAATTTTCCAGTGTTTTCTGTATTTAACCCAGACTGATCAATGTTATTCTTGGAGTTCGAAGAGTTCAGAAGTTTGTACTCTAATAAAGTTTAATTTACGCTTTACATTGTCAACATGCATAGTTAAAAGTTAATACTTCTTGTTTTTATTTCATGCGCCGTCTGATCTTGTGTTAGATCCATTGGAGTCTCCATTTGAGATGTCATCTTAAATTTGTTTATTTCTAAAAGTAAAAAATACATTTGATTGTAAATGAGTCACTTGTTTTAAAAAGACAAAAATCAGTCTACGCGTACTGAATTCAATTCACCAGATTTGTCACAAGAAGCGATATAACATTTGTTTTGTCACATATTTATTATCGGTTAAAGCTGAATGCCAACGTTTGCTGTTTGTAATCGTCTACACAACTTAAAAAAATCATAATACTCACCTGATTACTGATTGAAAAATATTCGCAGTCATTCATTTTCTGTTCACAAAATTAAGCGACCATTGCTGCGCTAGGATTGTTGTGTAATTGCGGCGAATTCATAAAACCGGTGTTCACACTTTTGGCAGAACAACTGCGCAATGTTGACTGGTTTCGCGTATTTTCACAATGTTGTTCTCTCAAATTTTAATGAATAATTCTTGTTACTTGTGCAAATCGCTTTAGTTGTCAATTTAATTAATTCAGCTGACACTATTTACCACAGGTTTCATCTTATTTCCATTACGTCAGTGTGCAACGACTGCAAAATGAATATGTTTCACCTTTGGGAAGACTCACGACTAACTCCAAAACAATTGAATTTTATTCATAAATTGGAATCTTCGATGAAATTATGTGTAAGTAATTATGCATGCGTTATTCTTTTTTTAATGAACTGTAACGTTGCAGAAAGAAAATAAGAAGGAATGTTCCACGAATGATATATCGACACTTACTCAAGTAAGAAAACGCGAATTTTGAATTGATAAGTAACTATACTGTATTTTTATTTGTATCGTTTCTAGTTCGAAGAATGGTTTGACTCGCAGCATACATTAATTAACTATGATGAACTTAGAAAATACCAGTACGTATGAAGCTTCGTACGTAGATTTTTTAGATGTGTTGTCATGACAGGAAGTTAATTGATCATTCAAATGAATGTAAATCTTTGTTAAATTTAATTGATGAAACAATTGGAAAGTTGGATGGTTTGTGCAAACAATTTGAGTATAGCTCAAATAAAACGACGACTCTTCATAACATATGCGAAGGAATTTTGCAACAACAGGTTAACTTGGAAAATAAAATATTTCAATTGAAGAATTTTTTTTGCAGCACGCGTTAATTGTCGCAGTGGAAGCAATTGAATTGAAACTTTCATATTTTAAAGAATTAGAACCAATGTCAAAAGTATGAGCATTGAATATTTTAAGTTGTTCGTTAAAATTATGTTTTAGAAATTCTCGTCTTCATCGTCTTTGATGTTAAATGAATCATTAGCACCAACGCTGAAAAGACTGGATGACTGCATATCTTTTCTGTTAACGAAGCCTAATTATTTGGAGTCATCAATATATTTACGAAATTTAAAGTATTTACAGACACAAGCTTTGTTAACCATCAAAGCTCATTTTATAACATCACTGCAACGCACAGCAAAACAAGTAACACCAGGATCAGTAGAAAATTTAGCTCCCGGAGACAGTGTTTTTACACTTTTTTATGGAAGATTTCAAGAAAATGCACATCGCATGAAATCACTTATGACAATGATTGAAGAACGAAGTTCTAGTGACGAATTGTAGAATTTCCTTAATTATTCAGAAAAACTGATTTGGTTTTTTATAGGTACAAAAATTATCTGAAGGAATGTCACGAAATGTATTTCAAAGCAAGAGAAACGTTAATTACTCCAGTGTTGACAGTGGCGATTAGTGATATGGTTGCATCACATCAAAGGAGTTACTGCACTTTAACCAGAAACAGCAGTAAAATGTTGATGCATATATGCCGTGACGAGTATCACTTATATTTCCAATTTTTCACTGATCCCAGTGATTTGCTGAAGTATTTTCAAACATTTGTTACGAAACATATAATTTTTCTCTTGCAGTGTATTTTTGGAAAAATTATGCCTGCATTTGTACGATGTTTTGCGTTCCGTTATTATTCACATTGAACACATGGAAATATTATCAGAGTTATGCCTTATATTGAAGAGTGAAGTCATTGAAAATGTCGTAGAAAATGACAGTTCGGAATTGCAATCATTTGGTCGAGTGATGTCGCAGTTACTTGAAGATACTCAAGAACGTCTTCTATACCGTACAAACGTTTATTTGCAGTCGAGCATTGTAGGTTACTCTCCATCTCCAGGAGATTTAGCATACCCGGAAAAGTTGGAAATGATGGAAGTGAGCGAGATTTTTTGTTGATTTTTTTACGCTTGTCATAATTGTTCTCTTTTTAAGAGTATTGCCGAATGCCTTGCTTCCAGTGTTTCGCTCAGCAGAAGTAGCTCTTTAACTTCCTTGGCATCCACGTCTGTCTCTGATGTTTTTCTGGCCACTCCTGATAAGGTTGATTCAAACTGGAAACATGGAAGTAATGAATGTTAACGTTGATTTTTTTTAAAATTCTGCTTTTTTTTAGATTCACCCGCTGACGTTCATGGGATGTGGTATCCAACTGTTCGTCGAGCTATAATGTGCCTTACAAAGCTGTATCGTGCACTTGATGTATTACACTACTTTTTAGCAAGTTTGTGCTAATATTCTTTTTCAGAATGAAGCATTTCAAGGTTTGGCTCAAGAAGTTATATCGGGTTGTTTGGAATCTCTCGAAACTGCAATGGAACATATCTCTAGAAATAAAGTAATATATAATTAAGTAATTACTTTTTAATATTGTTTTTGCTCTAAATAGTCTGCAGCTGATGGTTACCTTTTCTACATTAAACATTTATTAGTTATTCGTGAACAAATTTCACCTTTCAAAATCGAATGTACTTTTAGGGAAATTTCTCTGGATTTTACTCGCGTAAAATGTGAGTATTCCCGATTACTAGTAATATTTAATACTCATAAACAATTTACATGTTTTAATTTCGTAGCCGCTGCTCTTAATATACTTCAAAAGCGAGAGAATATGTTTTCACTGACAAATAATAACAGTCTTTTACAGTTTCTCTTTGAAGTTCCTGTAAGTAATTAAATGCTGAGAATATGTATCGATATAATATTGTCATTTCAGGGTGCTCCCCAAGTTGTTGATCAAACTGTTGATCCTCAAAGAATTGTGGACAAAAAAATAAAATGTGCATGTGACCAGTATATTTCGATATCGACAAATATTTTGCTCGATCCTCTGATACGTTTCATGAATCTGGTTGAGTTGGCGAACAAATCTCAAAATATTCGTACCCAAACATTCGCTACTCCTGAGGCTGTTAAATCAACTATGAAAGATGTGCACGAATGTTTAAAGAGTAATATTTCTGCCTGTCGTCGAACGATGTCATTGTACTTGTCAAACGCAGACACAGAGACAATTCTTTTTAAACCAATTAAAGTAAGATGGAAATGTGTAATTTTAAAGAATGAAAGCAACGTTTTTTTACAGTCAAATATCGTAAACAAACTGGATTCATTTTTTAAATTCATCGAAATGAATTACAAAAACGACGAGTATGGATCGAATGAATACGATAATTTGCTGGAAATGAAACAAACAGTTACGCTAATTTAAATAGAACAATTTTAATTTACATTTTATTTTTACAACAAAAATGCGAAATGGAAAACATAAAATAAAAGAAGACTAGCGTTTGTATCCGAATATATGGCAGTGGCAGATAAAAGTTGAAATGTTGAGTGGCAGTTTATAACACGGATCAGTTATTCTGATTGCAACAGCGTTAGCGTCAATTCCGAATACGTTCGCAGCTTTATTTTAAATTCTGGGTGTGTTTTTAATACAAACTGTGCATCGACTGACTCTCGGTCCGGAAGATTCTAGCTTAATAGTCTCACTCAAAGGTCTTTCAAACTGCGACTCAACGTCAATCGTTGTTAACCAGAAACTATATTTGTTCGCGAAATAATGACATGTGCCTCTGGCACCGTTGCACTCGATGAACGGCGTCGCCCTGAAATGTTCCAAGCAACTTCCAGGACTAGACAATGACTGACCACCACCTTCCGCTCCTGCCGCAGTGTGCTGTTTAAAATAGGCATTTATAAAACTTCTACAATTCTGCTTGACTAACCATTGCAAAACTATAACCAATCCAAAGAGTGCTCCAGTCCTGAGGACATTCAGGTATCGCAAGTGATTGGCTGTGGACTGCAATCACATTTGCAGGAGCCTCACAGACTGTGCAGCGACTGATATGTTGACGGATCTCTTCTTCGGCGACAGGCATCATTGGTAGAGGTGCGTTTGTTGATAACCAGTAAGACTTATCGTTTCTGCTTGCGTAATTACAAACTCTGTTGAAGTCACAGAAGAGGAATGGCATTGTACTGAACCGTCGTAAACAGGAACCGGCGAATCCTGAGAATAAAGTTGAATTTAAAAGTTACTTTTGAGGAATTACCTAAATCTTGATTGTGAGACTTTTCGTTTCCTTCGATATACAACAAACTGTATCCTTCCCACAACCTTTCCATGTTGTCTGGACACCGTGGCACATCTGCCGTTTGACTGTGTTTCACCAATAAAATTCCAAGAGTGTAATCACCACCAGGAATACCCGGAACTCCTGGTTCACCAGGTGGTCCTCTAGAACCTTGTATACCCTGAGGTCCTGTTGCTCCAGGCAATCCTTGATTTCCTTTTGCACCGGATAATCCAGGTAAACCAGGCGGACCTGGAAAACCCGATTTCCCTGGTTCTCCTTTCGGGCCTGTATTTCATTCTATTAAACATTTTATACAGAATAGCACATATCACACCGGGAAATCCTAAAGGTCCATCTAAGCCTGGAGAACCTTGTGGTCCTCTTTCACCCGGAAATCCTGGCTCTCCTTTATCACCCTTTTCACCGTAAAGAACATTTGCAGGCTCTCCTTTGTCACCTTTTACACCTCTTTCTCCAGAAAATCCTAAAAACATTGTTTAAAAATACTGAACTGTTGACTCACGATTCAACCTTTTTCTCCAGCAAAACCAGGCACTCCATCAAAACCACGTTCTCCTTTGGCTCCAGCAAGCCCAGGCGCACCTGGATACCCAGCGTTTCCTTTATCTCCTTTCTCTCCTGAAGCACCGGGAAAACCATCTCTGCCTAAAAAATCATAGTGCTTAAAATTTACAAGTTTGGCAATACTACAAACCGGGTTCTCCTTTTTGTCCTGGTGTACCTCCGATTCCTGGCAATCCTGGAAAACCTTTTTCTCCTTTTTCTCCTGGAAATCCAGGAAGCCCGTCATTTCCTTTTAATCCAGGAATACCATCTCTGCCTTGAGGTCCAACAGGCCCTGGGTATCCCCTGTCACCCTTTTCTCCTGGTAAGCCAATTGGTGCAGGTTCACCAGGTGGACCGCGAGATCCTGGAATTCCTGGCAAACCTCGATCTCCTTTTACACCAGGAAGTCCGGGAGCTCCGTCTAAGCCATCTCTTCCAGGAAATCCTCGATCACCTTTTTCTCCGAAACCAGGCAGTCCGTCATTTCCGCGCGGTCCAACTGGTCCAGGTTCACCTATTTATCAATTAAGAAGTTTGTGCATCTTCAGAAATAATTTAAAACAACCTTTAAGACCAGGAGCACCGTCGAGTCCTGGAGCTCCAGTGGGTCCAGGATATCCGCGCTCTCCTTTAGTGCCTGGAATTCCAGGAAGACCATCATAACCGCGATCACCTTTTGCTCCGTCTAAACCAGGTAAACCAGGCGTGCCAGCATCTCCTTTGTCTCCTTTCTGTCCACTTACACCTGTTATTCATTGTTAGAACTTTGCTTATTTTTCTTACAACTCATTATGTTTACCTGGTCGACCAGGAAATCCTGCATCTCCTTTATCTCCTTTGATACCATCAAATCCTGGACCACCTGCTGGTCCCTGAGGTCCTCGTTCTCCTTTCTGTCCTGGAAAACCTGGTATTCCTGGTTCTCCGGTCTCTCCTTTAGGCCCGTCGAAACCTGGAACTCCAACCAAACCTGGTTCTCCTGGAGCTCCGCGAGAGCCGTCGAAACCTTTTGCTCCAGGGAGACCTGGAATTCCCATTTCACCCTGTTGCATTTTGTTAAATCCAGTTCAATTAAAAGTAAACTTTACTTTTGCTCCTTTCATTCCAGGAAAGCCTGGAAGTCCGTCGTTTCCCTTTGGACCAGGTTTACCAGGTTCTCCTGGAGTTCCATCAAAACCAGGAGGTCCTGGATTACCAATTGGACCAGGTAGTCCTCTTCCAGGTAAACCTGGTTCACCTTTTTCGCCAGGAGCTCCAGGAAATCCTGTAATTTGTTATTTTAACATCACGCAATATTGACAAATACAAACCTGGTGCTCCAGGTTCACCTACAGGCCCAAATGGCCCTGGGAATCCGCGATCTCCTTTTTCTCCCGCGATTGATGCATTGCCTGGTTCGCCTTTTCTTCCAACTGCACCAGGGTATCCTTGATCTCCTTTCATTCCTGGTGCTCCAGGAATTCCATCTGCGCCTGGAATACCGTCGAATCCTCGATCACCTTTCATTCCAGGAAATCCTGGAATTCCTTCCAAACCAGGTTTTCCTTGAGGACCAGGTGCGCCATCAAATCCACGTTCTCCTTTCGCTCCTTTAACATATTATAATCACATCAAAGATGAACAGATGGTTTCATTACAACCTTTCATTCCAGGCGTTCCGGGGACACCATCACGTCCGGGAGAACCTGACGGTCCAGAAGGTCCCATTTGACCTGGTATTCCTGGAAGTCCGTTTTCACCCTTGTCTCCTTTCTCTCCAGGAGCTCCAGGGTAACCTGGAGAACCCATCTCTCCTTTATCTCCTCGATAACCTATAAAAGATGCTCGTTAATTGTTTGCTAAAGTAATATGTATTAAAGTTACCTTTTTCTCCGTCTCTTCCAGATAATCCCGGTAAACCCTGAGGTCCAGGCAACCCATCTTTTCCAGGTTCGCCCTTATCTCCTTTAAAACCCGGAGTTCCTGGAAGTCCAGGTAACCCTGCATCTCCTTTAATTCCTTGAATTCCAATAGGTCCCTGCTCTCCTGGAAGTCCTCTGAAGCCTGGTGGCCCCATATCTCCTTTTGGTCCTGGTATGCCAGGAATACCCATTTGCCCGGGCAAACCAGTTCCGGGGTATCCAATATCTCCTTTATCGCCTAAGACACACGAACATTTAAGAGATATAATAGAGATTGAAAATACCTTTTGTGCCAGGTCGTCCAGGAAGTCCTGGGCCGCCTTTCATTCCAGGTGCTCCAGGAATACCAGGCAATCCTGCTTCTCCTTTTGGTCCGGGTGGACCGACAGCACCTACATATAATTGTTAGAGTTTACCATTACATTGATCACTAACCAGGACGCCCTGGAATACCAGGAAAGCCTTTTTCTCCTTTCTCTCCCGGATATCCGTCAATGCCGGGGGTTCCGGGCTGACCTTTTGCACCTGGAAATCCGTGTAATCCGCGTTCACCACGTGGTCCTGGTGATCCAGCAGGTCCAGGGGATCCTTTCTTTAATGCATCTAGCGGTGGCATTTTCGCTGAGCAAAATAAATTTTAGTTTCATCACTAAGAATTATTGGTACACACCTGCTTCCCCCTTGTCACCCTTAGGTCCGCTTTCTCCTTTATCACCTTTTTCACCTCTTGGTCCAGATTCACCTGGATATCCCCGATCTCCGGGTTCACCTTTCAAACCTGGAACTCCAGGGTAACCTGGCAAACCTACTGAACCTGGTCTACCCAATTCTCCCTGAAAATATTTGTCAACAACGATATTTTATCTTTATCCTCCACCTTATCGCCTTTTTCTCCCGGGAATCCACGTAATCCTGGGGCTCCAGGTAATCCTGGAGGACCACTAAAACCAGGAGCACCGGGTGCGCCTGTAAAACCAGGATCTCCTTTGTCTCCTAATTAAAAAATTTACACATTACTATTCAGACAAAAACAATTTTGAACAACCTTTATCTCCTGCAACAACGTCAGCTGGAAATATTGCAGGTTCTCCTTTAAATCCCTTCTCGCCTGGTCTACCAGGAAGTCCTGGTTGACCCTGTAGAATATGCATTACTTAACAAGTTTTGTAATTTCAACAAACCTCTAGTCCTGGAGGTCCTGGAGGACCTGGAGTACCATCGTCACCTCTTTCTCCTCGAGGACCGACAGCTCCTGGTTCACCGGAAATACCCTGAGGACCAGGAAGACCATCCAATCCAGTTTCTCCTTTTTCGCCTTTCAATCCCGGAGAACAAGCAGAACATGAACCACCTCTATCACCTGTATTACAACATTTCAAACATTTTGCAAAAAAAACCGAGGAGTAAATTTATTACCCTTTTGACCAACTCTTCCTGGATACCCTGGCTTGCCTGGAATACCGTCAAAACCACGTTCGCCTTTGTCTCCTTTAGCTCCCGGAGGTCCGGCAATACCTTCGATGGCATCACCCGGAAGACCTCTTTCACCTTTTGGTCCTCGTTCGCCTTTTGCTCCTGCAATACCGTCCAATCCTGGACTTCCGTCAACACCTTTTGGTCCAGGAATCGATAATCCAGGAACTCCTTTTGGACCTGGCTCTCCCTTAAACCCGATGAATCCGCGTTGACCAGGCTGACCCGGCTGTCCTGGTGCTCCAGGCAATCCAGATTCTCCTTTATCACCTTTTTGACCTGGAGGTCCTTCTCTTCCTGTTGCTCCTGGTAAACCAGGACCCCCAGGAGGACCCATTTGTCCTCGAGGACCAATCTCACCTGTTATAAAAATGGTAGAAGCAGTTTTAGATGCTTTAATTCATTTTAATGTCCTCGATAATTACCAGGTGGTCCATCATTTCCAGGTCTTCCCGACAGTCCTTTTGGGCCCGGTGGACCTGGATCTCCCGGAGGTCCAGCAACTCCTTCAAAACCCTAAATTAAGATTTACTCATCGAACATAATCACACAATTCGCTCAAACCCCTGGTAATCCTGGTGGCCCTTGTAATCCGCGCACACCTTTTCGCCCAGGTTCCCCACGGTCTCCTTTCGGTCCTAACAAACCATCCAATCCTGGGAGACCTTCTTCACCCCGTTCACCTTTAAACCCCTGAGGTCCTGGTGGTCCTTCAAAGCCAGTTTTTCCCTTGAAAGCACATTATGTGAAATTCAGCTGTTGGCTAAACATTTACTTTTGGTCCCGGGAAACCTCGAATTCCTTTTTCTCCTTTCATTCCGACATCTCCAGGAAATCCCTAAAAATAGCATTAGACACAGGCAAATTAGTCAATGAGTTACCGCAACACCAGGTCTTCCATCGAAACCTCGATCTCCACGTTCTCCTGGTTCTCCCTTCGCAAAAAAATTATTCATTTGATAAAAACAAATTTATACTTTATCTCCTCTCGGTCCAGGTTCTCCTTTCGGTCCGACGTAAGTTAGATTACCCACAGCTTGGTCGTATGAATTGTTGCAAGCAGGGCCAGGAGGACCTTGAATACCCTTCTCTCCCTAATACAAGAACGATTCGTTATTCTATTAATTATTTGGTATCTACACACCGGATCTCCCTGTGACCCACTGAATCCAATACCCATATTTCCTTTCGGACCTTGCAGTCCTTGAGGTCCTTTCGGTCCCTTAATATTTCAGAATTTAGTTTTCTACAATTTCATGTGGCAAATACATGTGGTCCGATGGGTCCACGTTCCCCTTTGGGGCCATCTCTGCCATCGGGACCAGGCATTCCAGGGGATCCTGGTTGCCCATCTCTGCCAGCTTCTCCCTACATAACTTTGTAAAATTTTAGAACAACAACTTGTAATATACCTTTTGTCCTTTTAATCCTGGAGGTCCGAATGCTGGTTCTCCTTTATCACCTTTATCTCCTGGTCTACCAGGAACACCTGCGAGTCCAGGTTCTCCAGGTCGTCCCATAGGTCCCGGAAGTCCCTAAAATTATGATTTATAATTGTTTTTGTGTGCAATAAATGCTTACATCTGTTCCATTGCATCCATCTTTTCCTGGTGGTCCACGAGGTCCTTGAGGTCCAGGGATACCCTACAAATGTTTTTCATTCAAAAAAGTCATCGTTGTTCACTATACATACCGGTATTCCGTTTATACCTGGAAATCCTGGCATTCCCATTTTGCCCTATAATTTTGAAAGTGATCATTAGAAGTCATCAAACTCTTACAATTGTGTGTTACCCTGTCTCCTTTTGGTCCTCGCGGTCCAGGAGGGCCAACGTCACCCTTGTCTCCCTTTTCACCGATCAAACCTTCAGGTCCTTGATATCCTTGCAGACCTGGTAATCCTGCTGGACCGGGTACTCCGGGAGAACCCTATTTAAAAGTTAATTAGTGTCTGACACAAAATACATGTGTGATTAACGTACCCGGCTACCTTTTTCTCCGATACACCGACATTTGTCAGCTGTGCATCCTCCACAACGCGTGTTGTTATTGCTGGTAGTTCCGAAATTGCTACCGGTATGTCTAAATCTGGCCGCATCGTACGTGTCATACTCCGATTGCTGTTGGAATTGTTTACATTTTTTATATTACGTCGTATACACACATATGAATTATTTTTGTTTAATCTATTTTTTGTCCTCATTGTAAATTGTTTTCAAAACGTAAGTTTAATGAAATTTGTAATTAAGTCTAGCAATTGTAATGAAGAGAAAACTCACAGCTGAATGTTTAAGTGTACTAAAATAGGACAAATTCCACAGAGAGGGGTATGTATTTTTGGTGCTCACAAAGTTGGCGGAAAAAAGCGAAAAGGATTTCGTTTTCCTTGGAATATATTTAGTGTAGGAGGGACCGAATTAAGAGTTAGTTAAACACGAATACCATAACGCATGGTCTTTGTAATCAAAATTGAGGATTACTTGTGTTGCAGAACTCTGTATAACTTTTGGAACTGAATCAAAATAAACTATCTCTAACAAGCAAATACTTTCAATACTCCGATTTATGTTTTCAATAGAAAGAATAACCATTTCCGGAGACAAGAAAACCGCATATGCTTAGTGTAAACACAGACACAACAATTGCGAGGCATTCATAACGGTCATAAAACGAACAACTCTTCCATTTTGTTTTTCGCAAAATGGGGCCTTCATTTCTAATCTTAGTTTGAATAACTTTCTGATATTCGAAATACGTTTTTTCTTAAATCAATTCTGACAGTTGACATACTTGTCGCTATTTATGACTTTTCTCTACGATTGCTGCAGAATAAAAGACGAGAATTTTATGTTTTCAGAACCACTCTGATTTTGAAACTTCGAAAACAATTGTTTAATTAGTTGAAATGTTTGAAACATCATAATTAACCGTATTTTGACTCGCTTAACTATTCATCACGATTTGAATTACATTACTGATGTATATTCGCTGACAAGTTACAGTGTATGTTCTCAAGCAAAAGCAATTGTTGATGTAAATTACAGCAAAAGTTTCTTCTCTTTATGAAGCGCTAAGCGATTGTTATAGGCGATTAGCCATGGGGGTCACTGCTGCCTGCGCTATTTGAGAACAAAATTCGGTTCGACAGTCACACACTTCCTTAACAGTGAAAGGAGTGTTCAAGGATAGGAATATGTCTGTCTCCTCTTTAACCCCTCGCAGCCACTGCACAATTTCAGCATCACTTTTGTATCATGCAAAAATACTTTCGGTGTCCTAAGAACACTATGCAGTTATTTCTAATTTATTAAATCGAATGAAGAAGTGTGAATAATTATACACTTTTACTTTGTGGTTAATTTATTTAAAGTGGTTGTTGAAATTTGATATTTTAGCTTGTATTTGTTTAGAGAAATAGTTATGCAACAATTTGCATCACAATCAGTTTAAATCAGTAGTTGGAAATTTGTAAGTTAATTTATTGCACTGAAACGAAAGCTAAATTAAAGCACAGATGTGTTTTGCATAAGAATCAGTTAACGTTAAACATGTGAAACACATTACAAAATGAAAAAAGACATCTTACCGCGTTTACATTGGAAACAATTACAAAAAGATATAGAGTAACGAATGAAACAGGTAACCTAAAAAAGAAAGTTTTCAATAATTAATTTGTTCGATAATTTAGTAAGCGATTAATGAACAGTGAGAGTGATGATGACAGCTATTTTAAGAAAATGCAAAAAGAAAGAAAGGACCGACAAAACATCTCGTAGAAGTGCAGTTGAATGCCCTTAATTTTTTGAGTGCAAATGGCACACTTGAATGCATTTAGTTACTGATTAATAGACTTACCATTTATTGCGAGTAAAAATTGAGGACCAATAACGAAGCTGTCCACTAAATATTGTTAACAGTAGTTGTTCGGCGAAGCCACCGATAAAATTAACGAACATTATTCACGTTATTTTAGTCACATCAATGTTTTACACAAATTCCTAGACTCTGTGGTAAACTGTTCGCTCTTCGCTCCTTTCCGAAGAGCACTTTACGCAAAACTATTTGCAAATGAAACTCACTCTAAGAAAACAGAGTTGTTTTTAACTTCGAAGGAGGAGAGGAGAAGCATCCCTTCTTAGAGATGGTTTACTCTCTTCTTTTCAATACCGAATTTTTCACTCAAAAACTGTCGAAACACCCCTAAACCGTTTCTTACATTCACGTGCTCAGCGATTTACACTTGAAACGCGTCCATTCATTTCTGACCTCTGCCTCAGTGCCTGCTTTGCAAATTTTCTTTCACAGTTTCCATTCATTCATAAAAATTATTTGAAAACGCATTCATTAATTTCATAAACAAACAGATGTGTACACGAATAGAACAGTTATCTCCTTTTTAATTTCATGTATCAATTGTTGACTCATGTTCTTTAGGTCTTCGTAACAATTTGTTTTTTAAATCATTCACCAATATTCATGTTCAAATTACTTTTTGAAACAATGTCTAATTTTTTAATCAATAGCGACTTATGCTTGTGAATGAACAGTTCTTGTGATTTCTTAGTTTCATAAGATCTAATGCACATTTTCTATCTATCATGAATTTGTCATTTCCTGCAGAAATGATTGTGCTTTTTTTAAATACGCTCATTCAAACATTTGACGCCAAAAATGTATTTATCGCTTTCATCTCTCTTTGCCCAATCACCATTGATCGCAGGGTGCACTTCTATAAAGATACAAATGTCCGTTTCAACACTAGGATGATTGTGAAATATGTTCAAAATTAGTACTAGTCAGTATCTTTTTAGTTATAAATATTCGACCAATGTAATGAAAAAGTAACGTGGATTTTTGAGCTATTAATTTTTTAATGGAATGTCAGAATTAAATTTGAGAAATGATATCACAACAGTCCATAAATGTTGTTAGTTAAATAAAGCCGCATTACTTTTTTCACCGCGTCTCAACCATGTGCAACGTTGTATCGATCCAAAATGAAAACTATGTTACTTTACACAAATTCATTAAAATGCATTGCGTGAATC
>NCKV01000308.1:0-20034 GCA_003675905.2 Leptotrombidium deliense
TTTTGATCTCCATCTCAATGAAATTCAATGATAAATTAATGATTACGTCAATTATTTTGGTCATTTCTGCACATTACCAGTAGATCAAATTGTGATAATTATTTTTCTCTCATCTGTATTATGAAAAATGACCATTTTTTCAACAGAGCATCAAAAGTTGAAAGCTTTATCACGGTGACAATTGTTCATGCTTTGTTTGTTTTCGAAAATTAAGTTGAGGACAAATCGCTTGTCAATGTGGAAATCTGTTTGTTTGGAATATGGATCAAATCACGTTATTTATTCCAAAACTATAACTGTTATTTATCATCATTACATGGCTTGGTCACTTTAAACGAAACGTTTTATTTGATAATTCCGATATATTCTTTTTGAGACAAAATAAGACTCCTCATGTACGAGAGGTTGCCTTTTTCGCTCCAATGCAAACAGTGGAAATTTGGAATGACTGCGAAACTTTATTTATGTGTGTTTTTGTGCTCATTAGAAAATCTTTGAATTCATTCAACGTGCAAAGTTTTGGAATGAATAATAGGGTGAATCCTCATGAATGTGAGCAACAGAAACTGTGTCGTGATTGAGACGTATATTATTATCTGTTTGAGATTTATACGAGGCTTTTCACTGCATCTGTGAAACGGCTCAATTTCCAGTGTGGATAAGCTTGTTTTCAAGTAATATCAGCGATGGAATAAAGGAATTTTCAAGTTTTGGAGCAAATATATTTTGACAGTTTATTGCAATGAAACCTATCGAATGTGCTTCAAGCATTCAGTGAAATGTGATAACGAAATTGATGAAAACGATGCTTTTATCAAAACTGTAACTTCTGCAGTTTATTAACAAAACTGCGAATTGACTACATCGCTTTAAACTACACGAATGTTAAATCCATTTATAGCACACTTTTGTGGTAAACATATGTAACATAGCGTATGAAAAGTATGAAACGAATGAATAATTAAGCTTGCTGACGGCGGTAGTAACGTTTCGCTTTTGTTGCATAAAAATAACTGTGAACATATTTAAATGTTAATGTAAATGGAATAGCAATTTTAAATGTGACTGTGAGGATTGATACGCTGCAAGCAAAGAGTTGAGATGCGAGTATAAATCTCTGTTACGACAAGAATGTACCATTAATTATATCTAAAATTAGGCGTTTAATTACTTGTCGAAATGAAATGAACAGTAAAACAAATGAACAGCAAATGATTTGTCCGGAAAATGTGCTCATCGAAACGATGCGTGTTTCGAATTGAGTTAATTTTGTGAACGCTTTTGGCGAATAACTTTTAATTTAAATTTCAACGCTAGACTCAATAAATTCATTTGCATACTTAGCAACAACTGTTTCATTAATGTTGCGTGTCTTGTGTTTTCAAATTGAAAACAGTTTGTTTGCAAACAGTGTCACAGATTAACAGAATACAGCATTTCATTGAAATTACCAGGAAACAGTTAACGACTGACTATTCAATATATGCACGTTTAGTTCTACTAAATGAATGTTCTCAGAATTGTGTCACAAGCTTCGCTTCTCTGTTGATTATTTATGTTTATGAAATATGTTTTCGTCAATGTACTCGAATCGTGCTTTTCTTAAAATATCGCAATCAAAATGAATCTTTGGTATTTTCGGTTTAACTTTCGCAAAAAACTTTTTTTGCTGAAAATAATTTCTAACGGTTTTGTTTGTCAATGAAAAATACACAAAATTATAATTAAACAAACAAACGAATGCAAAAATAACATATTTCGCAGTCATTTTTCGCATCGCTAACTCTTAAGTAAAGGTTAAAATATCGAAGCCCGTTTTCAGTGCATTGTTTACATGCGTGCCAATGATTGATAGCTTATCATTACTAGCATGAATTATGCACTATTTGTAGGAATAAAAAATCGTTTCGCTACAAGTGATGTGACAATTTAATACACTGTAAGCGTAATTAGTATTTTTGCGTGTTGAGTACTCTATTCGCCGAAACTTTTCGACGGATTACATTTACTGTGAATTATTATAGTTGTAGTTGTTGAATAAAATGTGAACATTTCGCGAACAATTGTATCTTGTCATTTTGCGATCAAATTCTCTATTAATCCTCTTATTCGCAATCAAATGCATCGCATAAGTTCTCAAATTTTATTGTAATAAGGAAACAATGCAGAATAAGTAATAAAAGATGAGTAATGTGAAATATAATGTTCATTGTTTTTTTAATGTCAATAAATAACTTTACACAATAAAGAAAAATGATAATTTGTAATTAATGTAAAGGTGTCGAAAAACATGTACTATTGTTCTATTTACACATATTTACATAGATTTATTTATATTGTTATTATTATCTTTGTTTACGACTTTCAACGAACTTATTTGAAATGGAAATGTGATACAAACAAACACTTTTAGTTTCGCTTCTTATTGAAATATCTGCGAACTTAACGAAAGTTGAAGTTTTTTCATTTCAAATAAGGCTTTGTTATATATTTCAGTTCAATTAAATTTTCAATTTGCAAAGTGACACTGCTTAGCATGAAAATGTTTAGCACTGAAATCGTTTCAATTAGCCAACAGTAAAGAGAACAAAACGCAGTTTCAGTAAAAAGGAATTTGAATAAAAAAGTGTATTAAGCGTGAATGAATGCAAGGATCTGTGAATTCCCGATAGTTTTCATAAAAAACGCTATTTCGTTCAAAATAGTTATGACACTATTCTCTGTAAAATATGTAAAATATCATCTTCAAAAATGAACGCTTAACAACAATCGGAAGCATATGCAAAGAAAAACGAAAACTTGTTCAATTCATACTTTTGTTTGATTTCGAGAGCAAAGAAAACATTATTTTTAAAGCTTGCAATCAATTCTTTATTTTTACTCTTCCAATGAATCTCTGGTGAAATTCTGTTAATTTCGATGCTTGTTTGATTTATGAGTTTTGCAACAAAACATAATAGGTAACAATGAATGCAATCATTTGGCGAATTGTTTCAACGAAAACATTTTCTGAAAGGAAATTGGTTGCCTGCGAAATATTAGCGTAAAATAATTGAAAATAATGAAAATTGCTGTTCCGAGAACATCAAACTAAACATTTAATTGAAAAAATATTACGAAAGTTTAAATCAAATGAATTTCATATTCATGAAAAAATGCAGACTGATATAAAAACAAAATATGTTATTCATTGATAGTAATATGAAGCCCATGGCTGTATACCTTAGTAACTTCTTTAATGAGATTTATAAAATGAAAACTTTTATGTTTCAGCGCCACTCACTCTTTATGCAGACTCTAATGGCGACATTTATTCGTTCCAAGAAACGATTTTCATTTTTGTTTCCATCATTAAAAGTGAAACACACTTTCATTTCCAAGTGAATCGCATTTCAAATGTTTCTTTTTGTTTTCTTTACTTTTCAAGAAATTCATGAAAGTTTGTTTCGAATATTTGCAAATTTGCAATTTGAATTTTTCATAAACATACTTGATTACAGTGATTTGCATATATAAATTTTATTTTCCGCCTGAATATTAAAAAGCAATTACTCTACTGTGTTAAATTGCTTAAATAAATATATATTTACGTTTAAATTATCTTGTCGACAATAAATACTGATTTCATTTGGTTTCTACACGATGCTGGACGCCTTGGGATATAATTTTAAAAATTAATTGAAATTATGTTTTTCTGCATAACTGAAACAATGTGCAAGTATGACAAAGAAAAAGTAAAGTGAATGTTTTTGAGCGTTTGTGATTACTTTTTCTTTTAATCAATATTATTTGGAATCTGTAAGACGTGATATAAATGTATAAAGTGTCATTGGTGAACATTAACAAGTGAGTGAGAAATTGTCTGTTGAAGTGATGATGAACGCGAAAAGTTTCCACAGTAACAATAACAGTGAATCGTGAATCGAGTATTCGAGTTACGAATGATTTCTCGCACAACAAAACTGGTCATATATTATTCAAAGAATTGTCGAAATGAACGTGTTCGAATTATTATTCGAAATGTATTCGTCGACGAGGCGAACTTAAAATGTTTGTCGTTTTATTCGTAAAGTGATGTGTGCGCTATTAAGTACGGTTCACAGTGTTAGCGAGATATAAAGTTACAAAGAATTATTATGCAAATGTCAACGGTTCAATGGTTGTGTGCCAACAGATTTACTCTTAGAATTAAAACAGGAAAATAGTTTATTGCTGTTTTCGCTGTTCTATTATTTTGTATGTGTGTACACAAACTGAGCAATGATTCGATGCAATTGTGATCTCAATGAATAATGGTTGGTGAACAACACTAGAGACATACGCAACGTCAGTAAATCTCAAAAGCCATCTAAAAGCGAAGCAATTATTCAAGAAAAACAAAAACATTCATGGATTTGGAAACGAAAGTGAATTGTCAACAATCAGCAGTATTCAATGGCGACGAGATTGATGCGTTGCAAAGAGATGTGCGTTCATTAATTCGGAACAAACTGTGGTGACGTTGAAAAGTTTGTTCTCATCGATCGCAACGCACACACACGATCACTGATCAATAAATTTAGAACATATTCCGCTCGACGTTTTTACACCCTTTTGCAATCGTTTAATTAAAAGATTGCAAAAAACAGTTCAATCTTTGATATTTGAAACGATATCCGCTGACAAAAACATTGATCGTCAAAAATCGACGTAATACTTCTCACAGATGCTTGTTTTCCGAAAAAATATTTGCTCGCAAAGTATCACTTAAAATAGTTTCTGTGCTTTCAAGCACTCATCGACTTTGATAATGCAATTAACTATAATTTTTGACATTTTTACGTTTTTCGAATAAGCATTCATAAACAATGACAGCGCAAAAACGTTTTCTATTTCAAACGAAATGCTTTTTTATTATTATTACAATTCACATTTGTTTCAAAAACTTTTTCCATTCATTTTTAAGCGAGTCATTGTTTCGTAAAAAATTATTACTTCACATCACTCCAATCACTTTTGTAATTTACTGTGAAACGAAATTATTGTTGAGCAAACAATCGCAGCATCCTTTGCGACGAATACACACACCAGATACGTCATTCGACTGTCAACGGACAACACTGTTGTTCAATTCGCTTTCACAATGCTACAGTCACCGTGTACAGCATATGCTTTATTTTCTCTCATTGTTTACCGAAACACATTCTGTTCACTTCTGTTTCGCATTGAAATTACTTTATTTACGAGAATGATTCTCAATTCTCGAGCGAATCGCGAAGAATTTACGCGTTGTGTGCGAAATCGATTTGACACACTTGCACACATTTCTATATACTTATAAAACTGTTCATGAACATTGTGACGCAAGAAGTTTTGTGCCACTAATTAAGTCACTAAAACTTCTTTTTTTCGAAATGCAATTCGAAAAAAAGCAAATAGCATAAGAAATAACCAATAATAATAAAAGAAATTAATTTCAAGTGAATGCACCGAATGGGAAAACTTTTTTCTCATTATTTCATTTGCTCACCGGTCGTTTGCGATCCAATATTCTGACAGCACACAATTCGCTCCACGATGCCGAATGAATGAGTGAACGAATGAATGCGACAACTTCTTTCAATGTAAAACACTAAAATAAAAGAGTTCTAAATTTATTTCGTTTCGAAAGTCAAACAGTGAACAGTGAACTGATTGTTTAGAGGTAAAGAGTCGATTGCAAACATTTCAACGAACACATCGCATTCGAAGCATAAAGCGAACAAAATTGAAGCACTGTTCAGTATCGTCGTCGAAAGCAGTGTTACAAAATTTGCAGCTGCGTGTCACTGGCAATGCCTCAGCTTCCAACGCAGCACACATTGAATACATATTTTCAAGTAAAATATATTTGATCTCTTATATTAATAAAAGTCGAATCGACAACAGTTACACAGAATGCAAAAGTGAAATTCTGGAGAACAGTTCGCAATGAAATGTCACACTGAAAAGAAAACAAAATTGTATATTTGACACAAAAGTTATGATGTTTGTGATATTTGAGCGTTGTCTTCGTTCAAAATTATTCAATTTTTCTTTTTATTTACAAAACAGAAATATTCGCTTTCATTTTAATCATTTCAACTTACATTGGAATTCCGAATATTGTTCAATTCATTTCAAATTGGCATCATTGAAATTAGAGACAAAAATGTGCGAAATCAAATTACATCGCACACATATTGTACATAATTGTATGTAATTTTAATTACATCAAAAGCGCAATGTGTTTACAACATTAAAAGCTTTTTTGTTGAATTTTTATTTCGAAAAGGTCAAAAGCAAAAAATTGATGATTATATAATATATAATCTTGCACAAACATAACGGATGTGTTTTATCAATTTATTGTTTTACGATGGAATAAATAAGAAAGAAAAGCACTCAACTCTCTAATTTGAGCGAACAAGAAGTGAGTGATTATTAGATGAGTTTCATTCGTCAAAATGTCATAAAAATAAATGGAATTCTTATAACCGATCGAGGATTCATCGTTCGCCAACTTTTATTATCAAACATTCGAAAAATATCAGTGCACACAAAATCAAGATGAACGTGAAATGCACATTGAATTTGTTTTTCTTGTGTCACAGTTATTCGTTCGTTTCGAATAGCGATTTATTCGCGCAATTCAATAATTATTGTGAACATAGTGAATGTCACAACAGTGTTCAACTTTGTCCACCGGATCAGTATTTCGTCGAAAAAGCAACAAACTGCGGATTTTGTGGCAAATGCATCAACTTAGCTAGTAAGCTTCATGTTTATTTGTTTTACAGGTGAACACCAATTCTGCGAACATTCACACATCGTTTCTGTGAAATTTCGCAGGCGAAATCCGTTATGTTTTATCATTCTGTTATCAGTCAAACAAAGCCAGTCAATTTTTCGAATAAGTTCCGTTTTATGTTTTTTATTTCACTCGTTAATCAAATAAAAAGAGAAACATAAAAAATTTGCGCGTTTTCAACATAAATGTTAAAACATTAAACCAAGAATAACACACAAAGTAAAAGGTATAACAGTTTACGTGAGTAATAAAAAAATCAGATTATAATTTTTAATAAACTTTTAAAATGATTTTTTTGAGTATTATGTAGTGTAATAAAAAGGATTTATTTGTTACATATTAAACTCTTCATAGATACTGTGTAACATTTATACGACTTTGCATAGATAAGTACGCTATATTCGTCGAAGTGAACTAGAGGCTTAATAAATAAATACATTAAAAGTTTTCGAATGAATACATCTCGAGTAGAAAATCGTTTTTAATCTCATTAAAAACTTCGAATGGCCACTTTTGTAACATAAAAATACCTGTTGATGTAAAAACACTTCGATTACGAACCACTTCTGAAAGATATTTATCAGATCAACAACACTCTAAAATCTGTGTCATTGAGAGAATTTTCACACCGTTTTGAGAGTGTTCAAAGATGTTACTTTGTTGTAGTGATAAGTTTCTCAAACTCAAATATCAGTTGAAACAAGGGCCTGCTTTGAGTTATATAATTGAGATAATCTTTAAAAATCTTGGATTACGAAGGAATTATTATTTCCGTTACGGTTATCGTGATAAAAAAACTCACTTCATCACATTTAAAGTACACAAAATTACAATTGTGACAGATTTTTGTCAAACTTTCAGAACATTAAACTGGATCATCATGATTTTAATGGAACTGTGATGTTCATTTTTTAAAGCTATTTTTAGAGAAAAAATTAGTTTCACGTGACTTTCTTTTGACAAAAAGACACTGTCACTGATTTCTTTATTTTTTTGTGGTGTGCGAGTGACAAGCAATTCGTATTCACAAAATGGAATTTAGTTTTTATGAATGAGAAAGAAACAAAGCGAAGCATTTTAAAGCAAAGACTGATTTAACTTTCTTGACATTTGTGGAGCAGACGAATGACGAGACACTCCTTATGTATTCTAGTGTATTTTATTTTCATTGTGTTACAGAAGAAGGAGAACAATGCGAATCGAATCACTTCAATAATATACCTTTGGTTCAATGCGACGCGCAATTAATTTGCGACAAGTCAGTTTGTGTCCAAGGTAATCAATAAAACATTGCACATTGTATCTCGAGCTTCTTTGCAAAAGAATTCGTTTCCAAGTGTCTATGCGAGACATTCTTCAGCTTGAAATTCATTTCGCAATCTTTACTAAAAATAATTAAAGCTCAAATTAGTATGAACTGTCAAGTTTTATGCTTTTTATTTTAAAACATCACTCTTATTTATGTCATTTTATTCTTAAAGCAAATTCGTCGCTCGAAAGTACATAAAACAATTTGAATGCGGCGTAAAATGAAATGAAATGCTTGGTAAAAGTATGTTGAAAAAGAAATTTTCAATATCTCCTGGAAAGCAATTTTGATTGAGTTTTAGTGTCAAAAAATGAATAAAAACACAATGAATGCAGCGAATTGGAAGCATTTCGTTACGATACAATTCGAGACATTCACGAGACAGTTATTCGCGAATCAGTAAATATCTTTGTTAAACACAGTCAGTTGTTCTGCCGATATTTAATTTCCGAATAGAGATTTCATTTTACTTCGCAGACAATGAATGTATGAATGAATGCAGTCTACTGTTTTGCTGCCAAAGTATATTGCACAACAACTGCTTTCAATATGCTTGTATTAACAGTTACATGTGTGTAATAATGAAACAAAGATGAGCATTGAAAACACTTTCAGTGAATACAATAGAATATAAGAACTCTACTGGACTACGAATGTGTTAATATTGGCGATCATCTCTTCAAGTCCATGTTCTGATTCACGTTGTTAGTGTCAATAAGATATGCACACAATTGCAATACATTTACACAAAGAAAGCATTTTATATTCTAAGTTGTGCTATAACAAGCAAAAGTTCGGACAACAACAGTTTGTTAAATTAACATACTTGGTCGAATATCTTCTAGTATTACACCTTTGTTGAAGGAGTTTCAAACTAGCACTAGCCAATAGGAATAAGTCTAGCTTAGTTTCAGTTTTAAAGAATGACATGAAGAGAAGTTATTGCTACACATTGCTTAAAGAGCGATACATCTTCAGAGCAGTGCATGTTTAAGAATGCATGTAAAACTTAAAACTTAAGCTTCAATGTTTCTACAATTTTTGAAGCGTAATATTTTCAGTTTGCATCACTTTACAGGTTCTTCTGTTTATGAGTGTTTAAAGCAGAGAAAAGAAAAGATGATTTCGATGCAAGAAGAGTCAATGCCGCAATGCGATTTATACGGCGAATATGAAGCAGTGCAGTGCAATAAAAGAACAACATTGTAAGTACAGAAAGTGATTTAAATCCAAGGCACGATGTTGCTGCACACTACAAACATAAACAATAAGTTATCCGAAACGATAAAAACGACGAATGTTGGAATTAAGAAGCGTTGCAATTTTGTGCACAATTAATTTTCAACGAATGAAGCAACATTGAAGCGAAGAGGAAACAACAATCACTGATCACAGATCAGATATGAAAACAACAATTGTCAGAGTGTTTTGGTGTATTCATTTCATTCATGCGATTGCATTTAGTTATCGTACTTCCAAATTCAGAACTGAATGTTTATTAGCTAATTGAAGAGACAAACAATGCAATCATTTAATGCTCGCTCGTGTGTCGTTCGTTAAATCAGTTCACTGTTCAATTTAGAGAGGCGTTGTTTGCAGCGTATTTGTTCGCTGCATGGAACAACTGCAGCTTTGCCGTCCATCGATTTTAGAGATTCTTGAATTACAAAGAAAGTATACTTGGAAATGCTGCTTTCTTAGCATTTTTGAAAGGAATCACTTTTTAAATGATTGCTTTTCTTTTTTGTGTTTCTTTCGAAATGCAAGCATAGAAATGAAATCAGAAATAAAAGGTTTTCTTCGCTCCACTTATTTGTGTGAAATACTTGCTTAGTTTGCAGTCTGTTAATTACAATACTAAGAACAATTTTTGCCAATTCGTTGCGAATCATGATTTTCCTCGAATGTTAAATCTCTAAATCATTCTCGAAATGACTTCTCTTTCTTTTCTTCTTTCAAATGAATCTGCAAATGTCAAACAAACGTTACATTTGCAAGAAAGTGTTGTTCTTTTTCTGCGCTTGTTTTCATTGAATAACGCCAGCAAAAAAAATTCACATTTATTTTGACTTCACTGCACTTACAATGGAATCTGTCATTAAAAATGGTTGCAAGCATTTCTATCGTAAACATGGAACAAAAATAATTGTCATTAATTTTAACGCTAATAAATTGTGATAGATTCTCGTAATTCATTCCTTCTTCAAACATCTGCAAAATAATTTTTCAACAAAAAATTCAAATCATCTGTCACTCATTCGTGATCTCTGATCGATGCAACAGATAGCAATGATTGATTCAGTTTCAAGCGCTCGATTGCATCCATATTGATATGGACACGTTAAAGTCGTATGCACTTTATATTCACTCGAATAATTAATATGAATGTCGTATTTAAACTTCTAACGGTGAACATCTTCTGAATGTCTATTAACGGTGAAAAATTGACGTCTACTTACATATATGTAAGACAATTGCATATTCACTTCACTTGAATACTAGAGAAACTCATTTCATTAAAGATGCATTTACTTTTGCAGTTGGTAGTAATCTTTTCTTTTAAAGTGAGCGAATCAATATTCAAGTAGTGTGCAGCTAAATTCAAAGATGCAATTTGAGTTGAGTCAAAGAAAAAGCACTTTTAAGAATTGTGCTTTTACTAGAATACGAAAAGTGAATTTGAAAACTAATCTTTTCAATTCTTAAATTTTCCGCATCACTTCAATTTGACGAATCATTTTGCGGAACGAAATGTGACAATCATTGAATTCAGATGCAATTGCGTCGACAAACGCGGACTGTTATTGTTTGGAAAGGCGCATATTTTGGAAAAAGATCGCATGAATTGCTGTCAGTAAACTATAATTCTGTTTCAAATCGATAACAATTTTTTGGTGAACAGTGTGTTCACTTGATATGCAATATGTGAAAAAGCTTTTCAGGCTCTCCTCTCAAGATCTGCTCGACTTTTTTCCCGTTTGCGAGTCAAATGGAAACTATGCAACTTACCAGGAATCGTCGTATCACGCGTATTGTGTTCAAAACGAGCCGCAAATATCAATGAAGGGAAAAGCAGTTCCACAACACTCTAAAACGTCACTAGAATGCTGTGAGTGCGCTCCTAAAAAACAATCTTTTCACGGCACTTATTTTTAGACACAAGAAAAGCAAAAGAAACTTGCCGCGAATCCAAATTAAAATCAATCGCCTCAAAGCACCGCGAATTTGACTTTCACTACGAATTCGACGAATATTCAGTCGCTTGTGATATCGACGGTAGCTTTCAGGCAAAACAGTGTCGTGGAGATCAGTAAGTGTTCTTAAAAACACATTTTCACCAAAAGAAGCAAAGTAAACAAACGATGAATTGACATTACCTGTAATTCAGCGATTTTTTCATTTCACAAAAAATGAGATATTGTAACAAATTGAACGCATATGCTTTCAGGTGCTTTTGCGTTAATCGAAACGGTGATAAATATTTGGGAACAGATGTTGATAGAACAGATTGTAAAGCACAAGCAATAAGTTGCGGTAAGTAAATATGTATCGACAGTTACGTAACACAGATTCATGGATGAAGGCTGCTTCCGAGATTTGGACTTGATTCATAGAAACCAACGAACCATTGATAACTGGACTTACGACGCACTCAAAATGTTCTGTAATTTCACCGAACCTAATTTTATAAATACCGTATTACCGCGCAAATAAGCGCATGCGTTTATACCCCCAAATTTGGGATAAATCTTGATTAGTGCGTTACTTAATACAGTTAATAGATAAAAAAGATCATCTTGCGTATCAGTTTAACACCAATGTATTTTAAGATTCTTTTGCTTATAAAACTGTTGAAATCTGCAATGAGTAGAACTATCAGCCTTTGTAATAAAATTGTGATTATTGTTATAAATAAATGGTATAAAGACCATCATAAATGTAAATGAAAACATTGAACGGTTTGATTGACTATTTTGTTCCATTTGTGGAAAATTGTAATGAATAATATATATACGCACAGCACATATCAATAATAAACTATTCATTTTAATACATATCCGCAGTAAATTTGTTACTTTTGGCAACTACAGTTTCCTTTAACATATAGTCCTCTATCCCTCTAATTAATAACTTTTTGCAGCAATATCTGACAAAAATTGACATTATAAGACATTCGTATTAATCTGGCACAAAATTCAAAGGAAGTGGACAATGTTAAATGTTACTCTTATATCCGACCTCAATTAACCGTCGGATAAGAGATATGTATTTTGCATTATCATTGCGCATCAATTAAAAATTTAATGGTGTTCATTTATCTCACAAAAATGAAACTTTTAGGACTTCAAGAAAATATTTCTAAACTTCTTTTCATCATTGCTTTCATTGCAAATTTACGATATTTGACTGATAAAAGTTTTCTTGATATGAAATATACATCTATAGTACTTACTTTAATATGTATGAAGTTACAAAAGAGCGGAAATACATTTAAAGCTAAATGGACACAGAGAAACGTGAAAAATTTATTTGCAAAAATGCTTTGTTTGGTGTAAAAACATTAAAATTTTCCATTTTAACTATACAATATGTACAGTCAGTTACACAAAGAAGGTTCTAAGGTGCTAAGAAACTGTAAATTCAGTATTCGATTCATAACCTTAACGATTATTAAAGTCGATTTGGTCTTTTTTATGCAACTGGCTGTACAACAGAAATGAGTGCATTGCGTTTAATGATATCACATTTAGTAAATGTACATGAATAATTTCAGTATCTATGAGAGATCCTCAGCATTTCCAACGTAACAGTGACTGTGACGAGAATTTGCTAAATGTACAGCTGAAAGAAACATGAACTTAATTAAAAAACGAACCAAAAATTTTGATTAATAAACTAACCCATATTATTGCCGTTAGTCGTGTAGAAATTACAGGTGCAATTATACACTGTTGTTGCAACAGATAAAGCTGAAAAACTTGTTCTTCTGTGAGCACTCTCTGATGATAAATGTTCGTGAAATGAATCCTTGCAATAAGTGCTATATGTGCAACGTGGACAGAAAGCTTTCTGTATGAAATGATCGCTGTAAATATGCTTTTTGCACTCAATACACTTCACAAAATCGTTTTCATCCGAATCCATATACTTTAGTATTGGTTTATTCTCAAAAAGACTGTTCGCCCAATAGCAATTACCAATCGTGAACTTCAATTCAACATCCTCATTACTTTTATTGGTGTGTGATAATACTTGGAAATTATGTGTCTTTCGATTTGCCAGTGACGGGAATTTTTTTGGATATTCCAACAATTCATTCGAATTTATTAACAAACTTAGTCCCTTTTCAACTTCATTTAGCCGATGTGGAATCACGTTCATATCTATAACAATATCCGAGGAATGATTCGAGGATTTGTAAATAATAACTCACTCAAATATTGAGATGTGTTGTGAGCAGATGCCTGGTGAATGTTCAGATCTATTTGCTCCGTGAACAATAAACAACAACGATTGCAACTGAATTCGCATTCGACTTGATAATGTTTCGAGAGATGACAATAGAAGTCATTCAAAGTAATTCGAGCTGAAAATTTTGTATCAAATATTTTTAAACAAAAATGACAAATAACTTGTGTGCAACCAACATGTTCCTAAAATTAAATATAATGAAACAATGTCGTTTACTTTTATATACAATTGTACCTTTTCAAAATGATTCAGAAGGTCTTTGTGAAACGAAGTACGGTAATAACATACTGAACAACAATAAGGCATTTCATTTTTCGAGTGTGATTTTGTCATGTGAAGCAAATATTTCTCACGTTCCATCAACGGTAAACAACAGATGCGACAGGCAAATCGAAGAATTTTCGAGTCAGCCTGAAACAAAATTGCATTAAGAGCATGCTACAAAAATATACTACCAATTGCAAATGAAGAGCCATTTGATTACAGTCAAATTCTCGTAAACAATGATCGCATCTTGAGAATCCACTTTTTTCACGTTTCGCTTTGCACCATGATTCATTTTTTATGTGATCAATAAAGTGTTGTGGTATAAAAACATTAGTAGTTGATTTCTTGCATAAATGACACGTAATTTTCAAAGAATTTTTCGGTGTTTCTACCTCGATCGGATCACACAGAGATAGTGACGAATAGTAGTATTCATCGGCATAAACCATTTGTGAACATTTTAAAGTAATAATATCTGACAAAATGGACGATATTATTGAATTTGTTTTGTCGTAGCTTTCAAAATTAGCTAAACTCGTTATAATTTGTGTGAATGAAACATTCGGGTCAGACCCAAATTTTTCCCTCCATTCTAATTCATTCAATATTTGCACAATTGCATCCTTATTTAAAGCAGCCAAAGCTACAGTTTGAAATAAGGCTCGCAGATGATGAACAAAATAATATCCAATGTAATATGGTCGAGATACGAATTCAGTTCTCTGAATTATTCGAACATTATATCCTTCCTTATTTAATACCAAAAATTTTGATTCAGATGCACTAATTAAAGCGGCTGTCGGAAGCCACTTCTTTACGATTTCCATTGTCAATGATATCGGGGTAAGTCCCGTTACCCGCACATCGCTTTCATCAAACACTGAGAATCGAACCACAGACGGACCAGCCATTACTCCAACGAGATATAAATTACCAAATCTGGCTGTGGCTAATGAGAGATGTTGCTTTAAAGGATTTTCACGGTAATATGTTTCCATCCGTGCGTTACAAACGTCTCGCATCAATTTCCAAACTTTTACCATTGTCTCTACATCGACATCATTACGCTTATTTCTAACAATGTCTGTCACGTCAAAACCAATGGCCCAGTAATAGATTGCAAAGAGGAATTGTGAAATTGATGAATTACCTAAACCATTCAGCAAATGCGAAGGTAATTCAAGGACTTGACTTTCTTTACATCTATAATTTTTTCAATGTAAATACATAATGTACATAAAACAGGGTAAAACTTACGGATTCACGCAAATCCATCGCAATCCTAATTTACCACCATTTTCTTTCTTTGCTGCCACTCGATACATAGGTTTTCCGCAAACACAAGTAGCTTTTTTCACCAGGTGGTGCTTAACCATCCATAAACCTGGTATTTCCTTGAATTGCTCTTTAACCAATGTTTGATCTAACGACAAAAATTAGCTAAAGTAATATTATTGTAATAATTACCGAGTTTCACCAATAACTGAACCAATGATTGTGCATTCGATGGCCAGTTGATCGGTAAAGGCTTAACTGTTAAGCTCACAGGTATAGGAGGATGAAACAAATTAGTGTTCACCGCACCACCACGAATGGTACAAATAACATCCGTAAAATCGTCACTTTGAGAAGAAACATTGTTAAGTGTTGGTGCTGTCTGTCTAACTGCGGTAGACTGAACAGATGCGATCGGACGCACTCCAACAGGAGTAGAAGTCGGACGTATTCCTACAGGAGCAACAGTTGGACGAGATGAGCTTGGTCGGTGTACATTCTGATCACTTGAAGTTAATTGTGGTCTTTGCGTTACTGTTGCAGAACTTGCTAACCGAAAATTGGGTGGCAAAATTATTCTTTGTGGTATTACAGCATTTGGTATTGAATTAAACATTACTGTGGGAGTCGAATTAACTGATGAAGCTACTTGATTGGCTGATGGCAAACGTAATATTAGCTGCATTATTTGGCCATTTGCACCAGTCACAGGTAGTCGAATAACATGGTTTCCTCCAACCTAAAGGGTCATTATTAGAAAACATTAGACTAAGCTAGAAAACTAACATTTGTGATTGGAGCTGTTATTGTCCTATTAGATTGTACAATTGGTGTTTGTTGATTTATACTGATTGGTGGATTTACTATCTGAGGTACAGTTTGCGATATTCCTCGCGGTTGATTCAGCTCTTTTAAACTAGCCTTATAATTCAGCAGTTCCATTTGATACTTCTGCATTTGTTTACCCGACAAAACATCTCGAAAACACGAAAAAATGCCCTTAACAATAATATTACAATCGCACCACATCAACAAATCAAAAACTACGTTCCCTTCAGCCCGAAGATATGATGGTTTAGTTCTTTTCTCCGTATGAAATGATGTTTCAGTCGACTGTTCTTCAAGATCAACAACATCTGTTTCATTCGACTCGAATATATCACAATCCATGTCGAAAACAGGATCTTTGACTTTTGAGTATTCTATTTTCGATACTTTGGTGATTTTTGGAACTATTTTATGAGTCATAGAAATAACGTTTCCAACTTGCTTCACCAAAGCGACTGTTGTTTGTTTACGAACTGCGATCGCACTCAATGACGTTCCAGGAGTTCCAAGCTTCAACTGTCCTCGTTTTCGCTTTCGTGTGATTTCGAATTCTTCATCAATATCCACCTCTTCTTCAGGTTCCTCTTGTAGTACAAAATCTTCATCCGAATCATCTTCCTCTTCATCGCTGTCTAAATCCAAAGTATAACGCTTTTTTCGTTTTCGTGTCTGTTTGCGTTTAACGGGAATTCGTAATGGAACAGGAGCTGGTAGCGTTTCGGTTGAACTTCCTTCAAGTTCACGACTATCATCTGCATCATCAATATCTCCTAATTTGTTCGTTGCATTCAGTGCAGCTTGTCTCTTTGGACGAAAAGACATTCTTAGTTATAAACGCTAAATTTTTTCTTGCACAACAAAATTCAAACAGGGACAAATTACTAATTGCACCTGTGATGTTTTGAAATCCTGAACTGTCAAATTTCGCAAACTGGATCAACATAGTAGAGTAAAACTCGTCCTCGCGACCATTTGTATTTAGAGACGTTTTTTCATTTTCCGAGAATTATATAAGAGAAATACAAGTTTCACTGTAACTTCACATTTTTGATGGAAAAGTTTTTGATGCACGCTTGGCTTAACCGATAAACTTCATCAGTGTCACAATTGATCATTAATCAGTAGGGTTCTCTAATCGCGTGGCGACGCCGAAATTTCGCCCTCTTTTGGGGCTGCTGGGTTCTATGGATAAGGGGACAAATTATGTCAAAACGTACGCGTCCACTTATCCATAGGACACAGCAGCCCAAAAAAGGACGAATTTTCACGCCAAAAAATTTTCTCGTCTTTTTGGCGGAAATGGCACGGCGGTTTTTCCGCCCACCGCCATTGGGGAACCCTATTAATCAGCAAATGTTCACGTTTTTTCGGAACGGATTATGTGGTATCCTCAGAGTGGTGAGAATTTTTGTCCAGAAAAAAGCGATATTTTTTACATACGCAATCACAAAATTCAAATGATACAATGTTTACTTTATCAAGTTTGAAAACAATAATTTTATTGATTTTTTATTGAATGTTTGTAAACATAAAATCGGCTGCTTTCAACAAACATTTGATGTGATTTAAAGTTTTTATTTTTACAACCGTTTCTTCGAGAAACTGTTTCACATAATTTCTTTGTAAGCATAAAATTGTGTTCGACGTATATTGAATGTGTTTCACAGGTCTGTGATGTTTCAACGAAACTTTCAAATGCTTTTCTGCTCGTAAACACACAACATACGATCGTTCGCGATTTAACAGTTCAACAGTTGTTCATTTTTTGTTGAACAAAATTTTTCAAATTAAAAACGCTCTTTTCTAATATATAATTGTAATAAATGTGAGTGAAACTGTATAATTTTAAATCATTAATAAGAAAAAACAGTAAACGTACCGTTTATTTCAAGAACTGTATCTAACTTTGCATAAGTGTACAATTCGTGAGTTGTTTTGTTTCATTTCGCAAAAAATTGAAAATCAAAAAAGTGAGTGAAACGCTTTTTGTAAAAAGTTCGCTAGTTTCAAACATTTTGTCACTAAAAGCTAATTTATTGCTGACGTCAAACAGTGAAAGCTTTGAATGAAAATTTGGGCCCATTTTCTTAACGATGTTTTCTTCCGAAATTCCATTCATGACTTGATTCTATGACAATTAATAAAGCATTCGTCAATTTCGAAACAAATCGCAAAATTCACTACAATTTGAACATAATGAATAAAGTTGCGAAAGTATTTAAACGAAATTAAAAGCAGTAACATTGCTGTACATTTATAACTTATTGTGAACACTGCTGAAATGAACGTGAATTTGGTAATATTCAAAATGTACACATTGGCTAGTCAAGTAAATGAATTGCATATAAATTTGTTTCGAATGCTTTCACAAATGTTCATGTCTCAATGAGGTAATTAAATGCAATTAAAAGTGAATCGCAGTCATCAGTCGATATTCTTAGTTTGGAAACAATAATTCTCGTTTAATCTATACTACCAAAGCAAGGATAACATTAACTGTCGAATGAAGAAGAGTTCTTTGAAAAGACGATTGAATCCAGAATTCGTTTGAACTGCTCGTTGAATCGAATTTGAAAATATAATTTTACTCGTCATCCAAGCAATGCTTTCAGAATGTCGAGTTTCTTCTTACATTGATCAACAAAATTAACAATTCGTGTCTAAGCTGCACTATTTTCAGGGAGGTTTACTGAGCATTCGTTGCAGTAACGCTACTTTTTCCTCCAAAGCGCGCTTTTGTTGCAAAGCGTCCTGAAGATTGTTCAGAATTTCGCGTTCAGATGTTCTCCACAACGAAATAATATCCTCTTTGCTCATTGCTTGTAACTTCAAATTATCGAACACAATCGTGTGTCTTGGACTTGGAATAATTACAGAGGCGCGTGGCGACTGTGAGTACAGAAGACTGATTCTGTCCTGTTCAGTCGGCGACGACGGAATACTCAGTTGTCTCTTAAGCGTCGATAAATCATCGAAAGACCAGGTGCGCGGTGTATTCAAATTGGTTGAACTGTCTTTGCGAACAATGAGTCCAACACCGCTTCCAGAGTCTCCGGGCAGTGCGATATCCTCTAAACTGACGCTAAGGTTTCCCTGCAGTTTAATTGTCTGCGAAGTCGAGTACTTTGTCTCTGACTCAATTGAGCTAGGAGTCGAAGATCTTTTATAGTAACCCATTCCTCCGTAGTTCGGAATGCATTCTCCTGAACCGATCGGAGACTTGATCAGTTTGCTGCGCGACTCGGTGCTCGCGCTTTTTAGACTCGACGGCGGTTTCATCGACGATGGCTTCAATATTGGCTCGTGGACAAACGATGGTTCCTCTTCGATGCTCATCGACGGTTCTTTCCATCGAATCGATGACGTTCTGATTGTCGTCGCCGCTCCAATCGAGTCTGTTTCACTCATGAAACTGTCCTGTTTGTGAGGCATCGATGCGAAACTAGTCGCTGCGAATTCGCTTATATCATCTCTTCTCCTTTCGTCCTTTTGTTCCTGAACTCTGTGTAAACAATACTTTCGATAGTATCTAATTTCAAGAGAAACACAACAAAAGTACGTACACTTTTCTCACTTCTTGTATCATTTCGAAAAATTGAGATTTACTTTTACGACGACGCGCTTCTTCCTTCGCTTTCTGTGCATTTGAATTAAATATGCATTAAAATTCAATTTGCGAAATGTAAGCACAGTAAAAAACATACCCGTTTTAAACTTTTCTGAAACAATGTTGTTATTTGACCTGCTTTTAGATTCGAGACAATTTCTTTCGCTGAATGATGCGGGGACACTAATTCCACAGTGTTTATAAATCGATACAGTTTCTGAAATAAAGTTTACATTTTATCATTGAAATTCAATTGAAATTCTTGTTTCACTGCAACTGCTTGCGAAATGCAACAATTGCGAATCCACTTTGAAATGTTAACAAGTATAACATCGAAAATGTTCGTTTGTCGGTCTATTCCTTTTGAAGAACAAAATGAAAATGCATTTCATATTTGATAACATTCATGCAACCAGAGGATAGTAAGAAATCATGTTTGCAAATTATGTTCTCTTCAATGTTTCTGTT
>NCKV01000309.1:0-20025 GCA_003675905.2 Leptotrombidium deliense
CTTCAATGGCTGTCGATATTAAATGATTCACAATGTTTCCGTTCCATTGAGAACGTTACATTCTATATTTGCAGAAGCAACAACCATAATAATAGTCAAACAATCTTGAAGAGTTCGTTCAGTGTTTGTGGGTGTTGAGTTATACTACAACTTTAGTTTGTCAAAAGAAGTGATGACAACTCAGTAACTTGCATTAGCAAAACAAACACTTATTATTGTATGAGAAAGTGAGAAGCATGTTAAACAATTACTAAAAAGGTTTCTGACCAACGTCCATTGCGCAGAATGTATGTTCGTGACTTGCAATGTATTCTGTAATAATTGCGGATCATTAGCAATGTGCCGACAAAGTAGTAAATCAACAGCGATAAAGTGGCTTCATTTTATTAGCTAAAATTAGTGTCTGAAGCTTTTATTGAAAAGCTAACAACGGATAGTGTTAGTGATGTTGCATTGTTAGTTACGATTTGAAAAAGGAAAAACGAATGTAACATGAAGACTGTTACACAAATGTCGAACTTGATACATTCACATCATTATATTTATAAATTTTATTTCACGTGTTCATTGGCGTATGCACAACTCTTGAAAGAATAATAAATGCATCAGGCTTCACTTTGATTTATTCTAACTTCGTTAAACAGAATGCAATGTATTGCACAACAGATGGATAGTTCGATGATTGTTCATGTTCTATTCCCTTTCAATTGTAATCAATTCAGATTTTTCTTTCTCAAAAAAGAAAGATTTCATCCTCAGCGTTTGAAATGATTACTTTTTTCAAAAAACGCTTTTATCGAAGAATCCAAACGTTGCTCTTTTGACAGCGAATATTTTTAATATAATTCAATTCAGTCAACATTGTTTTGTTGCCTTCAAAATCAATGATTGTGTTGTCTTCTAGAAAAAAAACTGCAAATATTACATTGAAAGTGAACGTATTTCGATTTGCAGAAGAATGCAATAATTCACAATCGCAAGTTGAATTCAAATCTAAAATTAAATTCGAAAAGTTCGAAAATATTTACGCATTTCTTTGTTTCGATTACAAATGCAGACATTTTCGATATAAATATCAGAGAAAGAATGGAACATAAAGGAAACAACAACTGAATTTTATTGAAAGCCGTTGAAATGTGAGAAAAAGAAAATGCAATTTTCGGTAACATTTACACAGTTGAATCTTTGAGTCACGAAGCGAATTTGTTCAATATTTACAGAGAACACGGAACGTTTAAAAAGTTTTTTATTTTATTTTTATTTTTCATTCTGCATTATTATTGATTGCTGCGAAATATCAAATTTCGACGTTTTATCGAACGTTGTGTGTTGTGTCAGCTGTCGCGAATGACTACCGAACTGAAACACGATACACTTTGTACATGTTTGTTATTGTTTGTGTTCAACAGCCGTCAGTTTTGTGCAGCACTCGAGACATTGCTCAATTGCACATGCTGTATCTTCTCTATATTACTTTGGTTACAAAGAGCATGTTGTTTTAGTTTTAGTTTATACGACGTAACGTGAACTACATTTCGTCTTCTAATTTTGCTTTTCCACACTAATGCCAGTATTGCTGTAGACACAATTTGTTATTTTATATTCGCATTTCGTGTAATCCGAACTTTTTTCTACAGTTTCACTTTAAGTAACAGCAAACTTAGTTTATGTATGATTGTTCTGACATGTTTACACTTTAGGTGAACTTTTACATTGTTTATGCAATGTTTTAGTGTGTAAAACTCGAAAATTTAAACCTGAAATTTCAAGTTTGACATCCAATTATAATTTTTGAAATAAAAAAAATAAAGGAAGAATATAAAGTGTCGTTCAGTAAGAGAATTGTTTTTTATACGTTATTTGCTTTTCACTATTACACCACTGAATGAGACTGAAGTACATTCTAGTTTCGATGCAAATTTAAGTTATTTATAATTTTGCTACAAATCTGCAGATACTTTGAAATGAGAAAATTTTAATTTAAATAAGATTAAACGCAAAGTGAATATAAATAAAAACAATATTTTTCAAGTTGACTAGAGGCATTGCTGCAGTTTCGTGTAAAAACAAAATCAGAAAGAACAACAACATGAGACACAAACTTGCATATGTGCGTCTGACGTTTAATTTCACATATTTACAATTAAACGAATACTCATGAATAACATGATTGAAAAGTCTGTATAACTGGAGACAGCTGGTAATTTGTAATATATTGTTGATGTGAACGCTATTATTAATAACTTATTACGAATAAGTAAAGAGACATGAATGAGTATATTTACTGAAAGAGAACATTCATTATTAATAATTTGCTGTGTTTCAGGTCTGTTGACTTGCAAATTAGTGGAAGGACTGGAAGCGACTTCAATCTTTGTATCGACGATGAGTATGACTGCGATTGCATTGGATCGTTACAAGGTTATCATCCACGCAACCAGAGATTCGTGGAAACCTTTGAAGTCAATCTTCACTTTGATTTTAATTTGGATTTTTGGATTGACTATTTCATTGCCGCTTTTCTTGAGTCGTACAATCAGAGAAGATAATTTAAGAGAAAAACTTGCATGGTTCGGAGGAAATAGCAGTAAACCAAACATACCAGGTATTCACAAAACAGCATTGAAATATGTATGAGACTGATAATTTACATGTTTATTAGAGTCTGTTTTAAACAAAGCGAATATAACTGTTGAATTATGTATTGAAAAATGGCCAATTTCTTCCGGAAGAACTATGTATTCGATATTCACAATTATTTTTCAGTACATTCTTCCAACGATCACAGTGAGCGTGTCTTACATTTGCATCTGCAATCGGCTGAACAACAGAATGGTCGAGAAAACGAAGTTCAAAAGTCAAATCGCTGAGCGAAGAGAAAAGGACAGAGAAAGAGTTAACAGAACCAATCTTTTGCTTCGTTTCACGGCTATTATATTCGGAATTAGTTGGCTTCCATTAAATATATTAAACATTGTCAGCGATTCCTGGTTTACTTTCGAAAATGAATCCACGTTTCGTATTGTATTCGCCTGTTGTCACATGATCGGAATGAGTTCTGCATGTTCGAATCCATTGCTGTACGGATGGCTGAACGACAACTTTCGCAAAGAATTCAAAGAAATTCTTGCACCGTGTTCGCATTCCTCGAGAGATCCAGAAACAGAGGTTGTTGTTCTTAGTGAACAAAATAATAGAAAAAGTGTCGACATTCAGCAGCCACTTGAAAATGGAAATGTGAAACGCGAATCGGTTGTGGTCACAAAGAACTTTTAGTTCCTCTTCTTGTAAACATTGTAAACGTATTTTTATACTTTATTTCAGTCAGTATTCGTACTATATAAAATGAAACATTTTATGCTTCGAAAATATTTTCGTATTTTAAACGAAAAGTACAATGTGACCACATTGAATATATACATGTATGTAAACTTTATTTAACTTCGCAAATACAATATAATGTTCAAAGGTAACATATAATGTTTAAAAAAATGTTATTCAAGTATATTCAGAATGTATGAAAACTATTTTTAGTGGCAAACACAGCGTTTTGAAAATAAAAGATAACAAAATTGAAGGCGAGACTGGAAACATGGTGAAAAGATAGACCATGTTCGAAGTAATGGATGCGATTACATTTTCACTCGATTCGACGATTGAAAGCGTAGGTCGAATGATTTTAAAGGCTGACAACGCTGAAACAGCTTTCAATTTCTTTTTTTAAAGTTCACATCGAATTGAAATGTGCTCACGAACAGTGCAATGGTGTATCGATTACGGATTTAATGTTAAAAGCATACTTAAGTCATTGTTGAAAAGAAACGAAATAAAGTGAAAAGTTCATCTTTGTTTGAACATTCATTATATAATCTAAATATGTGATGTTTAAAGTTTAAACAAACTTTTTAATATAATTCATTAAAAATTTAAATTATTTCAGTAAAAAGTCAAATGTATTTTATTATTATTATTTGCTTAAACAGTTATTAATTAAAAGTAATCTTTTCAATGCAAATGAATACGTAAAGTAAAACTAAATCGAATAAATAATTAAGTTTTTGTTGAATATAATTTAATATGCGTAAGCCTTTGAGCTTACCAGGAAAAGTAATTATAAAGATGTAAACAAAGCATTCATTGAAACACATAAAATATTACAACTCATAAAAACGATTTTGGATTATTTTACAAGTGTTTTTCTGATGTAAAAATGAATTGAAACTGCGATCCAATTAATGTGAATCTCTGTTTTCATCCGATTTCATTTATTTTCTTTTTTACGAATCAGACCGAAATGTGAAAACAAGAGTTGAATTTTGTGCACAATTTTGTTTTGATAAAGTGAAATATGAACGATACGCGTGTGAGCAAAAACAGAGTAATTTTTGAGAACATGAAACATTTCCGAGATACTGATGCATTCGGTTTGCAAGCTTTAAAATGGAACGCTTCAAGCTGCTCTTATAAATGCGAGCAACAAGCACACAACTGAAAAGCTGCTTGCTAGTGACATATTACAGATCGAACAACGAGAAGTTCGCCAAGTGCAAGAAAAATATAACACTCAAAAACACGCGAATACGACATACACATGTATACAGACACATGAAATTTTAGACATTAAAGTTTCAAATTTGTTTACACCGTTGTTTGTACAGATTTCTGTAAAACGGAACAACACGTGATGGTTTTTTAAATGAATCATTTATTTCCTCAGAATGTGAAAATGGTTTAACAACTCTCAATGCCGCAGTTGGGACGTGTTATAAGTTGCACAGTTTTGAAAAGAATAATATATTTTGATCCTAATTCAAAACCAGTTGAGCCTCATTGAAAAGTGATGCGGATTTACACATTTTCTGTTCGAAACAATATGTCACTTGAGATAAATTATCACTTTAAACGATAATGTTAACATTTGCACATATTGTTTGCAGCTAAACGTCATTTGCAGGATGAATCCATTTTACATAGTGGCACTTAACAAAATTAATAATTTAATTAATAATATACAGTATATATTGTAGCAAATTTCAATTTGCGCAGGAAAATTGTACAAAAAATGTAATTTCTTTGGATGTTGTTTAAATATTAACTCTTTTCGATGTGTGCTGTTTTACTGTATTGGCTCAATGTAATTCTCAAGGCATCTTCTATAAAAGAATCAAGGATCTTATTTTTTAACGATTCCTCAATGAGATCAATTTCCTCTGCGAAGTCATTCCAGTCATAGTCCTCCTCGCGGAGCTCTTTTATCAAAATTGAATCAACAAAATCACGTTTTCGGTTGTTTTTCCAAAAGCCCAAAATACCGTCTCTATTAATGTTTGGTTTAGAAGTAATCTGCGAATCTTTAAGAAGTGCATTAACTTTATCGTTAAGCATTTTTGACAAAAACTCATGTTGAAATGGCACTTTTGGCTTTCTCATAATCTTTATCATTCTTGAAACAGATTTTGCTTGTTTTGGCGTTTCTTTTTCTCCTCTGAACTGTTCATCAACAATTTGTTTACACAAGTCAAGCAAGAAAAGTTTATATGTTTGTAACGAATTACTTTCACCAGAATTATAATCTTGAAATGTTGACCACTTCCAATCTACACTCGTCTTTTTGCTCTCACAAATCCGTTTTGCGATGTCATTCACTGTTTCAGATACAAAATAGTCATTAATCTCTTCAACTTCATCTTTTATTTCCAGTTCAGAATTAGTAAATGTGAGAGATGGAAGTTTTAGTGACGGCACAACAAAATTTGTTGAAAACGAATGTTCATTCGAATGGTCATCACTTTTTAACGAACTCAAATCATCGGTGATGTCGTCATCTATATAACCATTGTTATCTATCTCAAAGTCCAACTCTTCATCACACAGAGGTGTTAAACGCATCACTTCACGTTGTTTAGAAAAAGAATGCGATTCTGCAGAATCCAAGACATGAACTAAATTTGTTTCGCGTCGAATTTGTTCGACTCGATTGGATACAGACGTCTGAAGGGATTTCGGAGGTAATCCGGAATCCTTAACCTCATTATCCAGTGAAAGCGAGATTGAAGGCAGACATAAGCTCGAGCTTTCGTCGAAGGTGTCGGTAACATTTGAAGTACTGTCACCAACGTAAATTACAGACGAAGCACATGAAGAGGAAGTCGAAGTCACACTCGAATCATTAATATCTGACTTCAATTTTATCGGAGATAGATCATCTATAACTTTAGAAAGATTTCGTTGTGGAGAAATTTTTGAACTATTTGAACGTGATACAATTAACGATTTTGTGCTGTCGAGGTTGGATAAACAGAAAGTTAAATTTTTGTTGTCGTCACGTATTTGACGTGCCTTATCGAATATATCATCCCAACAAATTTCGTTTATCGCTTTGTCAAGAATTGACTTTGCATTAATCATTTTCATTGCTTCATTTATTCTTTTACAATCTTTGTTACTCGTAAAAGGAACAAAATTGTAATCTCCACAGCTTTGAACGTCGACTGAAGCTCCCTTTCCGGCAATAACCTGTTGTGAGATATCTGAATCAAGGAGAACTTGTTTTGCGTTGTTTTGGAGCACAAGTAACGATTCCGGTGTCATTTCCAGTGATGATAAGACTTCCTTTGAGTCCAAAGTGAAGCTAAATTCACTGATAGAGGATAGCTCTTCGTTCGATTTGTGATCGTTAATTTTGTGTGCCTCTTTCCTTCTCAAGCAGTTTTTAATGGAAGAACAACAAACTTCCTGAACGTTTGGAGTAACAGAAACAGCTTGTACCACTGCTTCTTTGCTTCCATTTGCTTTCATTAATAATTCTTTTGTTTTCTGGCTGTTACAGTCTTCAACTTTTTCAACACATTTTAATTTTGGTTGAAAATCACAGACGTCATTGATTTTCCCGTTTGTCTTTTGCGCTGAATAATTATTGTAACTCTTCTTCTCGATCTGCAAAACCTGAGGAAAAGCAGTATTGTCACCCGTTTTCTCAACTCTCGTCGGTTTCTTACGTAAATTAGCGTTGCCTACATCACCACCAATTTTCTCCTCTAATTTGTCGCCTTCGATTTTGAGCAGTGTATTTATTTGTTTTCCGTCACTTGAATCGTCGTTTGTTTTGAAATTGGATGTTTTTGTAGACAAAGAAGTTAATTTCACCGATGGTTGAGCTTCATTATTGGTGTTTCTTTGCTTACGGATGTGATCACTATTAGTTTCTATGTCAGATAATGCATTTTTGCTGTAATTGTTATTCATTGTTTCCATTTCCATTTGCGGTTCATTTGCTCGTTTCGACTCTTCTCGTTTCTTTTGCATAAAACGACGAATTGATGCAACATCGTATCCCCTGTTTCGCTGTCGACAACTTTTTACAGTGTATTTGTGCTCTTCTTCTCTGATTAACCTCTCTTTTGAGTGCATAGCTCCAACTATTCTCTCGTCAAGCCCTTCGAGTGGCAAATTGCTCATCGATCGCAAAGCTGTGCATGAAGTTTTGTACATGGACCTTTGAAAGATTAATTTGTGTTAAGCAAAGTCTGTTTTCGCAACAACTGTAATCTATTTTTTGCGTTTCGTTTTGATATCGGAAAGTGAAGTGCAGTTAATCGCAAAAAAACATGTTAAGATATTCGAAACGCGAGGTTTGCACAAAAAATATGTTCAATCGATAATTAGAAAGATTCGCAGAGCAAAAATCAATTTCTCGACAAACGATATCTTCGCAGCAATCGTTCCTCGCTTTTCGAACAGTTCTTTGCGCAAACGGCTCAGGCAATATTCGTAATACCAGCATTTCTATGCCAACGGGTCTAGACTCGAGACTCAAATCATTTACATTCAAAATTAAACAACAAATACTGCAAATAGTTTCCGTAACCTTGTTTCATTCTACAACTACTCTGCATACTATTACATTCAAATTAGAACGTTCTATGCATTTTATTAATGTTTTCCCATTGTTAAACATTATCCAAGATTCGAATTAAATGCGACTAATTTCACAAACAACTGAAAATGTTCATATCCGATATCACTTTGCAAACAAAGTTAACTTATCTTAACTTATCATATATAAATTTGCAATCAATTTGTTACGACAATTTTTGAAAACAATAAACTACTTACCGATCTCGACATTCCTTAGACTTTTCTGTTTTTACAGATTTCTTCTGTTTCGAAGATACAGCTGTCGCTGATTTGTTATGAGGCGAGAAACAAGGTTTCTCCCATTTCGGAGCATCAATCAAATAAATATTTTCTGTGTCTTCCTTATACGAAATAACTGCTACTTTACGTTGGAAAGGCGACGGAATTGTTTTTCCGCAATTAATTCCATAGCTCTCCTCTCTTCGCTGTGGTTTCTGCCGATTTCTAGCTGAATACATATTCTTGTTTGTCTCACATTTTTCCACTAAAATAGGTTGACGCAACACAACTTCTAATGATTTCGGTGCATTTTCGGTGCTTAATTTCAACGGGAAATCATAAAAGACTCTTTGTCGAACGCCATCATTGTTTCGTTGCACATCATTGAGCTGTCGTTGTCGTCGTATAACATCCCGAACCTTGTTTAAACCTAAACCAATAAAATTTTATATGTTGAACGTGAAAGCAAACACTTACCAATTGCAACTGAAACAACATCGACCGCAGATTCGCGGCGAAAACGTCGCTCATCGTTCATTTCACGGCCACCTTTTTTGCCGCGCAACGAGTGCACTGATGAGATGTTCCACACAAAAGGTGAACGACTGAGTATGACTCTCCCTTCAGTTGACGAGTCCAGTGCAATTTGTGGGCGGAGCATGTCGTCAGTGTGTTTGCTACTCGCAGTATAAATCAATGCTCGACAAAACGCTGAGAGCTGCGTTCAAGTGTATTACAATTATATTCAATACTTTTCTCTCGTTTCTCGCGGACTGTCAGCAAAAGTAATCGCGAACAGCGAGTAATCGGGTCGCGACCGCATTCAAAACATCTAACGGCAGTTGACTGCGAAATCGCAGCATCACAGCTTGTACCGGTTTCTCCGAAAAATGAAAGATTTGACAGAAAATCGTGAAGATACTTGCATTATTGGCGTAAAACTTGGAATTATTCGTCTCGGTCTGTGTGCAGATAAGGTATGTGCAGTTTGTGGTCATTGTGTTGGTTCGCGTCACTCGCATTCGAGTATTGCGGCAATACAACAATGGTGAGGTTAATGTCGTTCACCCCTCACACTGCTTTCTGTGAGAACACACATGCATTGGGGAAAGATCTGTTCGCCGGTCGATTCATGTCACAAACTCGCATCCGTTTCAATGCAGTTTGCAACGAGTTCCACGGAACTCGTAGAAATGTAAGATACGGTGTTTTACTTCACACTTGTTTTTGAGAGCGAAAATTTACTGGATTATTGATGACGAAATGAAGTGTTTGCCTCGAACGAAGCTCGTTGCTGTTCAAGCGAAGCAGTTCTTGTCTTTCGATGCATCTGCTAAACGAGTCCTCAGTTCGGTTTATTGGCCAACACGATTTTGCATGATTACTACGAATGGCACGCTTTTGCTGGCTACGCGATCTCTGATACCTGCATTCTCAACAACCGTTCGATGAGATTCCGTTAACAAGCAGATTAAGTATCGCAACATCAGTTTATCACACTTTTCGAGAAAAGAACACTTCTGCCCGTGACCTTAGCTAGCGATTTAAGTTCAATAACTCAAAAAATAGTTTTCTAATTGTTCTCTGGAAATTGAAAAACATTAAAAAAGTTTTTGCTGCGTTGTGTTGTATGTTTGTGCAACTGAACGCAACACTACAATTCTTTGTAAGGAACTTGTTTTCAGGAATAAATGATTGCAATGAAAGGACATCGCGAATTAACTTATTTCGTTTGACTTTAAATTACCGTTTAATTGTCTCACGCTTTCCAGCTTTGCTTTGCTTAACGCACACTGGAAACCACCCTTTTTCGACCACTTTTTACTCATTTTTGTTTGAGAAACAAAAACTCGGAGAAAGAGCGAAATGGTCCGTTGAGCAGATATCATGTTCGTTGTATCGTTGAGGATGCAATGAAATTAAGCGTACACTTACAGTGTGTTCTTCACTTGCGTATATATCGGACCCACATTCATTGAGTGATTGTTGTGATTGCAGTCGTTTATCAAAGAAGCAGCAGCAAAGCGTACAGCAAAATGCTTTCAGTCGTGTTTTAAAGTGATTTATTCGATGAGGTGTAAAAATGTGATTAAAAGTGACGAGTTTTATGTGACTCGAATTCAGTAATCGATGAAATTACAAACAGTGTGTTTGAAGAGAACCTTTTCGCGGTGTTCTCGAATATGAATATTGATTGCAGCACAACAGTTAATGTTCGAATATTTGCATCGAAGCAAAGACATAAAAGAAGACATTAACCTCACTTTCGCCTGCAACCCGTTACACTGAGTTGATAATCGAGTTGTGATTCTTTGCATTCAATTACAGATAAAGTACACGCTTCTCGACGAAAGGGACATAAACTTAGCAAGAGAATACCTTTTTGAGGTAAAACACTGTTTGTGTGTTTAAATGCGTTCTAAAGAGTGAGTGCAGTTGAGTTGAACAGAAAGTGCTCTTTTCTTTGTTGTTGCGAGTGGAAAGTAAGTCGAAACGCATTTCGTTTACACACGCATTGATTTTCCTGGAAACGGAGCTGTTTCGCCAACAATTTACAGCGTTGTGTTCACTGTACACTCACTCGTTGTGTTCGTAAATAGTGATGTGTGTGCAACTTTGCAGATTATTGTTAAGTCTCACAACGATTGTGTGCATCGAGTTTCAGTGCAAGTGAAACGAAATGAATGCAGAAGTGAATTGTGTGAGTTGCATTGGTGCGATGAGTGACGTTCAATGCGGCATTAATTACAATTCACTGCAATTCACACACAACGTGAACACACATTTGAAAGCAATTGAACAACTCATTGTTTTTATAAACGTCGTCAAACGATTAATGTAGTAAAGAATGCACTGTTGTGCAGTTTGCGAATGGATGCAAGCAGAGATAGTGTTGCGAAACTGTAACGATTGTTTTGAGACGCTTAGTTTTTCAGTTGCTTCTGAGAATGTTCTAGAAACGAGGTGAAAGAGCAGTGAGCTGTTGTTGAGTAGTGATAGACGGGAGATGCAGCGACAAAGAGAACGCCAGAGACATATTGAGTTGGAAATTGAGTTGAAGCAGTCTCTAAAAGATGTTTGTTGAAGCCACGCTTGGAAATCGATAGAAATGGAAACGGTGCTAAGATATACGCGATCGCCTATCACATAAATGGAAAGGGAAATCGCTGCAAGCCACGGTATTTGCACGAGCTGATCTGGGAGAAGCATTGCGGGGGAATCGCTGCTGGATTCGTAATCGCACATAAAAACGGAATCACAATGGACAACAGACTGGACAACCTGTGCCTTCTCTCGCTCTTCAAACATAATCATTCCCAATTTTCTGCTAAACATTTCGATTCTCACGAAGTAACAAACAGCAGAGAGAAAAATATCGAACAGTCGTTGTATTGGGCGGCTATTCAACAATTACCCTCGCATCACGTCGTCGATGAAGTAAGCACAGTCTGCAGTCTCTGCATGTATGCGCTTTGCTTGGCATTATTTTGCTGCATTCTTCTTTTTATCACTTTGTGCACAAATGTTTTTATTCGCATCGCAATTATTTCTAATACTGCGAAACATGCGTTTGCAGTGTTTCTGCGAAACTTGTGACATAAGGTGAATAATTTTATTCGCAGCACTACAACGAATCGGTGAACTCAACAAACAGATGTGTGTACGATCCAAATGGCGATCCTATTGCAGATGAAGAGGATATAAACAATTACTACGAATGTCATTATCCGCCGTGCATCAAAATAGAACAGGAGCCTCGTGAATTCAGCATTTGTGGTCGTTGTCAGCAGACTCGTTACTGCGGCGCAGTGTGCCAACAACGCGACTGGCCGCTTCACAAGAAATACTGTCGCGAAAGGAACAGAAGTCAACTGATTAGTGCAAATTACTGTTTTTATGTGAACAAAGAAAGAACACCTGAGCGGTAGAAAACAAACATTCTCACCTGTCGATGCTTGTCTTTTAAACGCTCAATTATTCTGCTGTTAAGTCATTTTTCAAATCATTTCATGTCATTTCATACTCATTCTCAAATTTCTCATGTTCAGTATTAATTTTAGTGAACGTATATTCAAAGTATCGATCGACTTCTTTGTTAACCAAAAAGCCTTTTCAAACCGAGATTGTTTTTTTAAACCACAAAACGATGTAAATGTGCAGTCGTCGCAAGAAACGTTTTTATTTTCTTTCCACTTGTTTTCAACTTTTTTAAAAAGTGTTTCATCAGAAATTGTGTTTTAACTGTTCTGTTCGGGACACAAGAATCAAGTGGAAACTGTGACATACTCGCAATTGGATTCTATTTGGTTGATGCCTGTTTCACTTTCAATATCGGTGTGACTGTACGTTCACAAGTATTCACGAAAATTGTATTCAATTACTTTGTTGCGGTGAAGGAAGGCATTTGTAACAAAGAAATTTTTCAATAAAAGTGCAAATTTCGTATCCATAAGTTTTATTTTTCACGATCGATTTTATTCAAAAGTGGTCTTTTAAATGCAACTTTGGTGAACTTTAAACTTTTAAAACTTTTTTACTATATTTCTCACTGTTAATATTAAATTTTAGTCTCACGAGACACAACTGGCCTGTTAGCTCAGTCGGTTAGAGCGCCGTGCTAATAACGCGGAGGTCGTGAGTTCGATCCTCACACGGGCCATTAAAACTTTTGCATCCATTTGATCCATTACCCTTTTTTTTATTAAACAATGAACTACGATCGATCGAACACATCAATTTTGAGAACATCATTTTCTTTAGTTCTACAATTCACTAGACTGCTTAAGATGAAGCTCATAACTTTTCATACAAAAACATTATTCAGTATAATATCCATAGACTGTTTAATGAAGTGTTTAGACATGCCTGCAGTTTTGAAACGAAATGTTGTTTTTTATTCGATGATCTTAATTAAAGAACAGAGTAGAAAATCATTAAATATTAATCGATAAATGCATACATCGATAGTTTTTAAAATTGAAATTGTGCGATATTAACTTTACGTTCGTTTATTTTTTGATGCTTTGTGATTGAAAGTGACACGAATAGATTGCTTCAAACATACACCATTGTCCAATATGACAATTGAACCAAATAACATTCAAAGGATTGTCGAAACGAATCGTTGTTATTGTTATTGAAACGCATCATCTCTGAACTAGCATTTGAACATTACTTGCAAAACAGTATAATTTACACAAATTAACAATTCATAAAATAACGCTACAAACTCCATCATGTATTTCAATTAAAACTTCTTTATTTATATCATTTTTGGTAATTGTAATTATTAGTAAATGTACTGTGTCGGATAATAAACTGCAAACTGCCTCAATTGTTATTCAATTTTGTATTATTCAATGTCAAAATTATTCCGAACTGTACTACTAAATTGCAAAAGAATGGCCCGTGTGAGGATCGAACTCACGACCTCCGCGTTATTAGCACGGCGCTCTAACCGACTGAGCTAACAGGCCTGTTGAGACTACGGTGTTATCAAAACAATTCAAATACAGTCAAACAAATACTATTGTTTAATCTGTCTAAATGAAAACTAAATTGTTTGGTTTCTTAAAAATATCACATCACATATTGATAAATGATTATGTCGTGAACAATAAAGCTTCCTGTTAAGCAGATGCAATGTCAACGAAGAATTGAAATGTGCGCTCATTGTGAGTCTGCGCTTATTGGTGCTTTAAACGATGAGTGAGACTTGAACAACAAAAGTATTGAATTATCGAAACATGGGAGATATTATAAATTTGGAGTTGGAACGGTCACCAACGCCACAAAGATACGAATATACATCAGAGAAACATCCGAGGCATGTAATGGAAGCGCTGAACCTGCTGAGGAAACGACGGGAATTATGTGATGTTGTCCTAATCGTCGGCAATCGTAAAATTTTGGTCCACAGAGTTGTGTTGTCCGCTTGTTCGCCGTATTTTTACGCCATGTTTACCGGTGAACTTCAAGAAAGTCGACAAACCGAAATTTCTATTCAAGAAATAGATGAACATGCAATGGAAATGTTAGTCGATTTCGCGTACACGTCTCACATTGTGGTTGAAGAAAGTAACGTTCAGGTTTTGTTACCCGCTGCTTGTTTACTGCAAATGACCGAAATTCAAGATGTGTGTTGTGAATTTTTAAAACGGCAATTGGATCCGACTAATTGTTTAGGAATCAGAGCTTTCGCGGACACTCATTCTTGTCAAGAACTGCTTATGTACGCTGATAAGTATACGCAAGATAGATTCCAGGAAGTTATAGATTCCGAAGAGTTCTTATTATTACCGAAGAAACAATTGGTTGATATTATTTCCAGCGATGAATTGAACGTCCGTTCCGAGGAACAAGTTTACAATGCAATAATGGCTTGGGTTAAGTATAATGTCGCAGAAAGACGTCAGTATTTAAGAGATGTATTGGAACACGTTAGGCTATCACAGCTTAGCGCTAAATTTCTTGTCGGAACCGTCGGTTCTGATTTACTTATTAAAAGCGACGAAACTTGTCGTGATCTCGTTGACGAAGCCAAAAATTATTTACTGCTGCCCCAAGAAAGAGCACAAATGGTTGGACCGCGATTCAGACCACGAAAGCCGGTTAGGAGAGGCGAAGTTCTGTTTGCCGTCGGTGGCTGGTGTAGTGGTGATGCGATCTCATCAGTTGAGCGGTATGACCCGCAGTCGAATGAGTGGAGAATGGTCGCCCCGATGTGTAAACGCCGTTGTGGTGTCGGTGTCGCTGTTCTCAACGATTTACTTTACGCTGTCGGTGGTCATGATGGTACTTCATACCTGAACAGTATTGAAAGATTCGATCCACACACGAATCAATGGAGTAGCGATGTTGCACCAACAACTTCCTGTCGAACCAGTGTTGGAGTTGCTGTTTTAGACGGATTTCTCTATGCTGTTGGTGGTCAGGATGGTGTTTCTTGTTTAAATTTTGTTGAAAGGTATTGTTTTTTAACAGTGAACGTTTGTAACAATGTAACATTTTCAGATATGACCCTACGACAAATCGATGGACAACTGTTTCTCCAATGGGCACTAAAAGATTAGGAGTTGCTGTCGCGGTTTTGGGAGGTTATCTGTATGCAGTTGGTGGATCAGATGGAACGTCACCATTAAACTCAGTGGAACGCTACGATCCACGTACAAATCGTTGGTGTCAAGTGGCGCCAATGGGAACTCGACGGAAGCATCTCGGATGTGCTGTTTACAATAATATGATCTATGCAGTCGGAGGAAGAGATGACACAACTGAGTTAAGCAGTGCTGAACGATACAATCCTTCTACAAATCAATGGCAGCCAATTGTCGCGATGACGTCGAGACGATCTGGTGTTGGTTTGGCCGTCGTTAATGGTCTTTTGTATGCGGTTGGGGGTTTCGATGGAACGACTTATTTAAAAACGATCGAAGTTTTTGATCCTGAAAAGAATCAGTGGTTACTTTGTGGATCAATGAATTACAGAAGATTGGGCGGCGGTGTTGGAGTTGTTCGTATGGCTCATCACGAAAACTTTTATAGATAATCTAATCTATTGAATCATTTGTAAATAAGAGTATTTCGCATTTGTTATTCATTTTAGACACAAAACTTCATTCTATTGGAATTCATACAATTTACGATACCTGTGAGGTTATTTCAGACAGGGTTTGTATTACTGTCTGAATGCAAACTATTTTCGTCAACGTTTCATTTGTTTTTGTAATTATTTGCTTGTAATTAGAATTAATTTGAACAATCTTTCCAAAAATAATACGATCTTCCAGCTCAACATTCGTTGGATGGTTTTTGAAACCAGTGTACACTCCATGCACTTAAACGACAATAAAGCGTTTTTTGTTGTTAATGTTGTTGTGGAAATGTTTTTAAGTGATTCGTCACTCGAGACTTAAGATTTGTGATTAACGTCAACATTTTGCTCTTTTTAACGATTATCATAACATTCAGTGTTTTCGAAGATTTAAATGAAAAATTAGTACACTGAATTTAGGTCATAATTTTCCACTGCTCTCAAGTCTTAGAATCACAAATTCACTTAAGTGATCCACGTGTTCGAAATGAAAAGGATGAGACTTATCAACATTTTTGTAATAAAACTGCGTATGACAATGTAATTTCTATTGTGACGGAAGTTGTTTTGCTGTCGTCTGATGCGTAAGAATTCAAAACACTTAAAAGGCAGGAAAAAGCAATGTGAAAACTTTTACTGCAAGAGTTTATCGAATAACAACTTGAAGTTACTTCATAGATGGCAATAACCAATTGCATACATTGTACATCATTGTATCAACCAATAGCATTGATTGTTTTTGAAAATTTTGAAGTTATACAATTTCCCTTGTGAAGTTGTTCAGACGAATATCATTTTTGTTGTTGTTGAAAGCAACGATAAAATTGATATTCAATTTAACTGGTACAGTTCCGTATATCACCCTTTCCAAATAGTGTTCAACACTGCTTTAAGATACAATAGGATACACTTGTTGGACACAGTAAATAAAAAACAAAAAGTTATCCTCAACTTGATCCGTCGTGTCAAGTCATTACTGAGTTATTGGGCTTCAAAGTTAATACTTCATTGAACTTCATGTTAACTAAAACGGTCGTAGCGGCTTTAATCGCGAATAAGAGCTCGCAATATTTTGGAATAAATTTTTATATTATTTCGTTTATAAAATATAATTTTTCAGAATTTTTTGAATTATCATATCGTGAGTTAATCGTGTTGCAATGCAATACCCTTGTAAGTTTTGAGGTATTATTGACCGACCTCGGGAACGTTCGCTGCGCTCACCCTCGGAGGGGTAAAGCTAACTTTAATAAACTTTTTATTGTGTAATTTTTATCTTGCAGTGACAACTTTACTTTTGTATTTTACATGTGAAATAACTCTTTCGATTTTTAGAGGGGGGCTATATACCGAACTGCAGCCAATTTAACCAGTTTATCACCGAAAAAAAACTTCAATTGAAAATGAAAATTGCAAAGAAAGATACACAATTCACTGAACAATTTAAAACAATGAAAATAAAAAGTTACGAAATTATGTTCGTTACATGATATTTCTAAATGAAACACATGCTTTTCACTCAGAAATTTTAAGCACTTAAAAATCAATTAGTTAATTGATCTTTTGTCGGCAATTATCACTTAAAACTCTTTGTTATTGCCTTTACGGTTATTATCATTTTACAAAGTAATGAAATCAGTGTCTAACAAAAGCCAAAATGGAGTGTACTCCATTGTATAATATACAGTTTTTGGTAAAATATATGTTTTGACACCAATTCAAAACAAGCTGTTTCGCACTCAAAAATTATGCACATTTATGCATCATTTTGTCCAAAACTTTAGTGTACATTGTATTCACTGATATTACATAGTTAATGATCTTGGTGTTAAAATATAAAGTTGGTTTTAAGTTTCTTTTTGTGTAAAGGTTGCATCATACTCCTTATTGTCAAAGGTGATTTAAAAACTTTTGAAAAGGTGAGATATTGAGTGATGAAGCTTGATAAAGTTTTTTCGATTTTCTGTTTCAAAAGTTTCAGCAATAAATTCAAAATTTTTCTCCCGTTGACACTTTACTTGATCATCTAAACAATCTCATTTTCATCGTTGTTATATTGTTTCTCTATAAAGTTTATGGGCAAACATTACGCTTTTACACATGCACATTAAAGCCTTTTGTCTGTCTGATTTGTTACGTTTATTTTTAAAAGCGTCATTTCCTTAATTTTTGTGTTGAAAATGTTTCGGAAATAAATTTCTTTCTTTGTTTACGGAATTGGTGGTTACGTTGGTTTGTCTGCTTTTATCACAAAATTAAACAAAACACGTGGCTGTCATTATCTAATACGTGATTAGTCGTGTTTCAAGTTCAGATAATATTTCGTCCGACAAAGCGTTTTGCACTATTTTTGGTCATTCGAATAAACATTTGGTTTTAATTTCAATTCACATTCGAATCGGAAACTTGAAACGAAATCTTGAATTTCACGAATCGTAATCAGTATGTTGTTGTCTTAATCAAGCTGAAAAATAATTGTCATCCAAAGTTTAGAAGTGTTCGTAAACCGTTATTGACGTCAAATAAGCAGAAATACACATGTACAAGAATACGTACTTTCTGATAAGCTAAGCTTTTAATACGGAAGTGAAAAACTATTTTTGCAACAATTTTTTCGCTGTTTACTGCAACGGAAATGACTTTAAAATTTTCGCAATAATGATGTAAAATGAAATAAAGTAATTGTACAAAGTTTTGCAGGAGATCAATCACATGAAGCTGAATTGAAATTCACAGAATTTAAGCTCGATTATGTGTGCAAAAGGAGATTGTATGCAATGCATTCATTCGTGGAAAGAATCATTTTTAAATGAGCAAATAAAGGGATAAAAATAGTGAAATGAAGTGAATGCACATTTCGGGATAAAATGGAGAAATTTGGATTTCTTCCAAAGATGTACACAATTTGAGCAACTCTTGAGATACGCAAGTTCAACAAATCAATTCAACAAAAGTTAAGTATATTGTATTTTCCGAAGCCGTCGAAAATCTATTTACAATCTAAAATTATATAACTTTTGTTTCATTTGTAAATATTGTCTTTGCAACAATAAATAATGTGTACAAAACAGCGATCAATGGAACGTCGATTTTTTATATTTTCATTTTGTACGTTCGCTTCCAAATATCGCAGAGACAGACAGTCGAGTGGAATCGAAAGAAGATTGTCAGTGGAGCAGTAACGTGAGTGATTATTGTCCAGGCCCAAAATCCGTAGAAATGCATTTGCACAGGATTCGAATCTGCGCGTCTCGTTTCCAATGTGTTTATAGCCCACATTGCAAAATTGGTAACCAACAAAAAAGTCACCGATTCTCTTCCCGGCTTTCGACGCACCTAAATTGCAAAATACAAAAAACAATTTAGTAAACATAGTCATAAGATCTGAAAGTGCTATTTACTTGACTCGATGTTGCGGCATAACGTCTGGATGCGTCTAAAATGAATACCGATTGAAGTGTTGCTTGAACTAAACAAGCGATTGCGTTGATTAGAACTAATTGAGTGCTTTCGCTTTGTTTGTTCAGAAAAAAGAACGCGCCAATCAATGAGAACATATTAAATATGTAGAGTCCTGTTTGAGCCACGATTAGCAAGATGTTATCCAATTCAATGTTATGGTGTCTGTTGTACTTCAATTCTCTGACCTTATATCGAAAGCAAACTAAACGTTATTTGCGGTTGCTTTTAAGATTCAATTATTACCTGAATAATTGCCAAAATACAAGCAATCGCAGTGATTGTGTAGATAGCTAACTCAACGATGTGCGCTTGCAATACTCCTAAATGTCGATAATTTGGCTTTTTGATTAGCACAAAGAACAGTATCAACGAAATGATACACACGACTAATAGAAAAATGCCGCAAAACAATCCTTTGTGAGCTTTGGCACAATCGACCTGTTTTCAAGAGAATTGTGAGTGTCAGTTGAGGCCATTCTTGTGATTACACAGAAATAACTTTTCTCGACAATTGCGGACAGATTCGTTACCTGATAGTAATGCTTGTGATGATGATTGACGGTTGAAGTACTAGCTGCACTTCGATGGCGAAAGCTTCCCTGATTGCAATGCGTTCTAAATAAAGTCACGATTATAAAAAATAATTCCAAAGTTAATATTGGGCACTTGACCTACATTTAACTACAACAGGCATCGATTTCACATTAATCACAAATGCTTTCACTTTGTGTCCAATGTAAACGAAAACATTTTGTTTCGAAAAATGAAAGCTGTGCTTAAAATGCGACATGCAATCCTCATAACGCCAATTTACGCCTTTATACATGAATACT
>NCKV01000310.1:0-20022 GCA_003675905.2 Leptotrombidium deliense
AGTAAAAACAATAAACAAATGTTGTTTCTTACAAGAATCTTACAATTATTAATAATAACTACAAGAATCAAAAATATGTTTATTAAGAGAAAAATGTTTTCTTAATGATTAATGTGAAAATAGTTTAAAATTATTTATTTACTCATTCATTCATAAGAAAATATGTAATTCATTAATAAATTGCGCACAAAACTGAAAATCATTTCTATCATATTCAATACATTCTTTTGTTCATATTCATATTCAATGTCATCGTAATCAGTCTCATTTTCGTAGTATTCATCTTCTCCATCATCATTGTCGTCATGATGTTGATAGTGTGGTAATTGTAGTGTTTTGATCATCGATCGTCCACCACCACTAGTGAACACGTACTTGCCACATTGAATTTTACATTGCGGTGTACATACCCATGTTGGATACGATGCACATTGACTTTGACATTGACGAATACAATCGGCTTTAGTTGTATTCGGTGTAATTATAATTCCTCCATCACCTCCTTTACTACCTTTATCTTTTTGCTTAACTTTATCACGTGCAAATGAACATTTACCCAAACATTCAATACCACAAACAAATTGAATGATACAATTTTTAGCACATATTTTCATACAATCAGTAAATGAAAGTTTTGTTCTTACAACAGCCGGTTGTTGTTGTTGTTGTTGTTCATTGGATTTCGTTGTTGTTGCTGTTGTTTTACTTTTGTCTGCTGGTTGTTTCTTGTTCGCTTTACGTGCTCTTATGTTGCGCAGAAGAAGAAAAGAATTAACTGGAAATTCGGCACCGTTTGTAGATGTGGTCGTGACACTAATCTTGTCATGAGTTGCAGATGGATAATTGATGATTGTAACGTCTGCTCGACTCCCTTTCATCTTTTCTCTCTTCTCATAATTCATGTGCGAACAATTATCATCGAGTACATCAGTTGAAGACGACGACGAAGAAGAAGAAGGAGAACATAAAATTATTTCATTCTGTTAATTACAAAAGCGAAAAAGTTTGTTAATTATTAATTAGTACTAATTAATAAACCTTTTCGTCGATTGGTTTGCATTGAATTGAATGCAAAATGCAAACAATTAAATAAAAGAACATTTTGCTCATCATTAAGTAAATTTTATGTATTTTTTAATTGTAATTAAATAAGTTAATTAAACATATGTTTAAATGAATGAATGTTAAATTCATATAGAGTTGTATACACTATATCTACATATATGGTAATTACATACATACATACATACACACATGAATAGATTACTAATATAATATTATATCATTTTCATTTTATGGAGTCTTTAAGTCGCGAAGATAAAGAGAGAAGAAGAGAGTGGGAAGCACAACAAGATGTTAGTAAGTAAGTGTAGTACATGTATGTATGTATGTATGTGTGTATATGTATATGTATTCGTAATATAGTTGAACATGATGATTGAACAATATTGAGGCGAATGAAAGAGTAAAAGAGTTAAAGAGTAAGAATTTAAGTTAAGTAAGTTAAGTTAAGTTTTTGTATGATGGAATTTGTTTCGCTTTCGGTCAAATTCAATTCAATTCAATTCAATGAATTCAATGAACATAAATTTGAATAAAAATTTAATTAAATTATTGTTTTATATGGAAATGGTTATTGGATGCAAATTATTTCAAATCTTTTTTAAAAACTAAGATCCGGGTGCGATCACATCACTACCATCATTATTATCGTCGTATCACCTCCTTGTTTAATTACATCATATTTATTTTTATTTTATTTGTTCATGTTGTTGTCAATAATAAAGAATGCGAATCAATTTCTTAGAATAATAACACAAAACTGCTTCTTCAAAACTTTCTTAAAAAACAATTTTATTCAAGGATTTCAGTTAAACATCGACATTTAGTAATTAATTGAACTTTTTTACGTTTATATAATAATGATGGAGATGATGATGAAGAAGAAGATGATGAGGATGATGATGATGTTGATTGCGATGTTGTTGACAAATAAGGACACATTAAACGAATTGTAATGAAACGAAATTTTTTAGGTTTACAAAAAGCACATGATTTAAATGCAGTCGATTTAGTTGAATTATAATCTGAATAAGATGGAATATAAAATGAATTACATTGTCCATAACAATATGAATTTATAATAATCTTAGGTAAACATCCATTTTCGTAAATACGTTGTTTCAATGGAATTGTTCGACAAAAATCTTTCTTCTTTCGAATGTCCGACGCTTTCGCGATGATCACAGGGTGAGTCGCTGCTGATGACGACGACGACGAAGATTTCTTCGCGTTGTTTTGTTGAATAAACAAACGTCGAAGATTCGCTTGAATTTCATTAAAATTATTTTGCTGCTGATGTTGTTGTTGATGATGATGTCTTCGATGTTGACGTCGTTGTTGATTGAAATTAATTGACGTTTGATTCACAGCACGACAATCAATTAGAACAATTATAAGAAAACATTGAATTGAACATAATAAAAGTAACACAAACTTAGACGAAGAGTTAAGTGACATTATAAAAGTTGAGCAAGTTTGTTGTTACATTCACTTGTGTTGTTACGTTGTTGTTAATTGCGATGTTTAAAAGTTGTTGCAAGAGTTTCGAAGATTTTGTGCTCAAGTTTAATATTTGTTGAATGGTTTTGTTAGTTGTGTAGTTGGTGTGGTGTGGTGGTGGGCAGTGAAGGAGGGGAAGTGTCGGTATCCGCCTCGTGTTGGCTTCGTTAATATATAGGTTCGGGCGCCGAATGATTGTTGAAAACAAGACTCCAACAGATTTTTTGTGGTATTCACAGCATGAATACGCGCCAAAATAATTTGTACTTTTTTAATCCTATTTTAAAAGAAGGGCGTCAACAACAATATATATATATACACACATACATATACAACATATACACAACGTACGCAGATAGACGTACACACATACACACATATCTGTGGCTGCCATCAAGACTTCGAACTCCGCGCGTGGCGCCTAAACATTCCAAGTTTTACTACGAAAAGCAGAATGAGTGGGCGGACAGTGCAATTGGACGCATAAAAGTCCATTCAATGATGTTCGTGATTATAATTAAACGTGAACGTGAATGTCGCACGTTGTGCAATGAAACTTAATTAATCGCAGCGAGCGGCGAACTAGAAGAGCAGACGAGAAGACGAACGGCGCCGTTTTCTTCTTCTGCTGCTGCCCTTCCCCAAGTTAAAGTGTACGTGTATGTGCCGCATACATATACAATGTTGTAGTAATGTTTGCAGTTTAGCTTTTAAAAAGAAATGTGCGAGAAAAGGGCGGACACATTCACGGAGACAATCCCTTATTGACCAGAAGTATTACCGACGACTGATCCATTGTCGGCATTTCAAAACCATAAAAACCAATTCATACACAACAACAGAAACACAGCGCACAGCGTACACCGCATTCCAATGACACACCAGAAAAGCGTAAGAAAAATGCAACGGAAATGTGAACAACAGTGAACAGAGCACACGATGAGCCACACGTCGCCTAAATGAATTGACATAAATGTTAAAAGATACAAAATGAAACTAACAGCGAAGAAGAAGAAGAACAGTGAAATAATTATAATTAGAAACGGAAGCAATGATTGTGTGTTTAAGTGCTTCAAATAAATAAATTTACTTCTTTTACTTGAAATTTCTTGTAATGTTTATTTGCGTTTTCATTGCAGTGTTCACACCTTCCACTGCATTCTTTCAATTTATGAAACAAGGTCAATGTATTCAAATACCACAAATAGGGTCATAAGTATGCGTTCAATGCTCAATACACTTTTTTATTACACACTCCTTCTTCTTCTACTACTCTTTGTCGTCGCTGCCTTTCGACGCTTGTCTTCTAAGAAGCACGTATATCTTCTCCTTGATCCAATCTTTAGCGTAAGGTGCGTACGTATTTGTATTGCGCTGAAATACCAGACACGATAAATCTTTCAGGTTATCGATGAAATCGAATAATTGACTGATATCATACGTAATCGATGCCATACTTGGATTTTCACGTTTCAAATGCTCCTCGTAAATATGACAAATGCCTGCGGAAGTAATTCGACAAATGTCAAAACAATTTCATCCATTCATTAATTCATTTGCATTTCGAAGCAAATGCATAAAAGCAGCGAGTGTTTGCTCACCTTCCATCGCTTCATTCACAGACTCGTAATCTGAATACGTACGAGTCTCTGATTTTCCGGGTTGAATCAGCAAAATTGTATGAGACATGATAATGATACGAATGTCTCGCAACAAGAAATGATTAATGAATGTTAATGAATGCCGCAAATCAACGAATTCGAACTCTTAATTCGAAGTGCCGCAAAAATTAGGGATCGAATCTGCACTAACAATTGATTGTCTGACAGAAAACAAAAGGAGTGTATGTAAATAACGATCAACTCAACTGAATATTTATTCATTTTGAACTTTAAACTCGAATTTACTGCTTTAATCTATACACACACACACAAAGTTTAGTTAGTATTTGTTTAATTAGAAAGTAAGTAATGTACAATGAGTACAAATGAGTGTTTTGTTTGATTACTATTTGCCAATTCTTTGTACGACCCAATCTTGTTGACATAAAGGACATCGATTGTTTTGTTGTACCCAAAGAGACATACAACAATTATGAAATGAATGATTACATTCACCCCATACAACGACGCAATCATCTTGTTTATTATCTGCTTGACATCGTAAACACGCGTCCATAACGTAAACACGACAAATCGCGCAAGTATCACTAACAACATCCCAACTCCACATCGACACAAAATTCCATTTCTTCAACGAGAACATTTTTCCTTTACATTTCTGTTCTACTTCATTTTCATTATTATTGTCGCAATCTTCACATTCTTCATTATTCGTGTTCGATGCCATTTCTCAGCACAGCACAAATCAAAAAATGAGTGAATAAATAGAAAAGGGATCGTTTAAATAGTTTATTTTTAAGTATAAAAATACAAAAATGACATAAAATTATGTGAAAATTGATTCTTAATCAATCAGCTTTAAGTATCGATGAAAATGGATTCGGACCTCGCCGTTTACCACCGTTAAATAAATTTGGACGTCGCTTCGATGGGATATTTTGTTGTTGCTGTTGCTGTAAATTTTGTTGATCCGTTGATCCATTTCTTTGTTGATTCGTATTTATTGGTGAATCATATTCACCGCAACATTGAATCCATTCAGATTCATCTAAATATTGATTTGAATCTAAATCACAGAAACGGAAAAAATTTCTCCAACATTTTCTTAATGATTTCATTTGTTTTAATTGAGCAACAAATTGTTTGAAACGTTTTACTTCAGATCTTTCAAGTTTTCCATTTAAATTTAAATCTAATTCATTAAATTTCCATTTAATTATGGCCAAATTTGTTGTGGTTGTTGTTGTTGTTATTGTTGTCATGTTTTGTTGTTGCTGTTGTTGTTTGTTTTTGAATTCAGATTCAAATAAATTAATTAATTCAACGATGAATTTTTGTTTCTTTCGAAATAAACATCCTTTAATGGATGATGAGGAGGCGGACGAAGAAGACGACTGTGATGAAGAGATCGACTGAGAAAAGGTTTTGGCAGTACAATTTGGTTGTTGCATATTTGATGTAGTCGTATGTGATATTGGATGACCATTGCGAATATTCACACACCAACATGATCGAGTAGCTTCGTGACATTGAACTTCATTGTATAATAATTGATTTGATGATTGACACGACGGAATAAATATTTTTGATTTATGTTCATGTTGAGATGCAATTTGTAATCCATTCTTTCGACTCGATGAACAATTTTCACTTAACATGATTCCTTTGGATGCATTAAAATCGTCATTAATCGTTTCATCGTCATCATCGTCATCATTTTGATTTGGTTTAGTTGCTTGTAAAAACGGAATACCTCGTCCAATTGAATTAAATCCTTGATTCGATAACATTAAAACCATGTCTAATGCAGTTGGTTTACGTTTTTGTTTCTTCTTCTGTTGTTGCTGTTGTTGTTGATGATGTTGTTGCTGTTCGTGTTTCTTGTTTAAATATTGAATCCATTCTTGACGTTCAATTAATTGATTTTTATTTGAATCACAATTACGTAAAAATTGTTGAGCACATTTCATTGGACGAATAATCTTCACAATCATTCTTCTGAAGTGTTTCAATTCTTTTTTCGATAATTTATTATCATTATTGGTATCTAAATCAGAAAATTTCCATTCAATTGATTCTTCTTTCGTCACATTTCGTTGTTTAACTCTCTTCAATTCAGAAACAAATATCATAATCAAGTTCCGTGTAAACACTTGTTCGTCTTCTGATTTACATTTTTGTTGATTTTGTTGTTCACCTCTTCTCGGTCTTCGACGACGTTTCAATTGCTGTAAAAACTTGAAACAATTTGGTTTTTGATTTTTAAGCGAAGTGCCAGGAATCGGTTTACCATTCAATAAATTGACACAGAAACAATACGAAGATTGACGATGACATTGTATCATTAAATATTCTCCGTGTTTTTGATTACATTCAAAATGATGTTCTTTGCTTTCATTTGTTTTCTCTTTTTTCGCTTTTTCCAATAAACATTTATTACATTTGATTATTGTTAAATTTAAACATTTCATTTCACATTCATTTTCGTAAATATTTCCATTATTCGCACATAATATTTGATTAATGGACGATGGCGATTGTGATTGCGACGATGAACATTTATGCTTACATTCGTTGATCTGTTTACAAATGCGATTACAGTATGAATGTGTAATGTGTGTGTATGTGAAGAGTGATTGGTTAAGTAAGTAAACAAATAACTAACTTACCTGTTGTTGCTGTTGTTGATTTTGTTGATGCGAAAATTGAATTGAATTGAAAACAATGCAACATAAAAAGAATAATGAACAATGAATATGAAAAGTAAACATTATTGTTGAATCCAAAAAATGAATGAAATGAATTAAATGTTAAATATTAGGCAGTGACAACCTTGAATTAAATGAAAGTTGTCTAATGTGGCCTCCGCCCTGTTTTTATGTTCTCGACTCGCTTCTCATTTCAAATTCCAATCTTTTTTATAATTAATGAAAATCTTTTCGAAACTCATCGACATGAGTTTAACAATTCTTTCACAGATGGCAGTGTGAGCGATTCAAGATACGAAAGGAGGAGTAAAATGTAATATTTGAACAAATCCCTGCGAGTTGTGAAACTGCAGACGTCATCATTGGTATTGACAAGTGTTCGTCGTCGTCGTTGTTCGTGTGACTCCATTTTGCGTTCATTAAACGCCCAAAAAAGTGTAAAACGTTAGCGAAGAATCCATTTTCAGTTTGAAAAATGAATCCAGAATAGTAAGTGATTAATAATTACAATTGTTTTATACGTAATTGTTAATTGTACCGCTTAGTGATTACTTATTCAAGTTATTGTTGATTGGCGATTCTGGTGTTGGAAAGTCCTGTTTATTATTGCGGTTCGCAGACGACACTTACACGGAATCTTACATTTCAACGATTGGTGTCGACTTCAAGATTCGTACGATTGAATTGGACGGTAAAACGATTAAACTACAAATCTGGGACACAGCGGGACAGGAAAGATTTCGTACGATAACGTCATCATATTATCGAGGTGCACATGGAATAATTGTCGTTTACGATGTCACCGATTTGGAATCTTTTAATAATGTAAAGCAATGGCTGCACGAAATCGATCGATATGCGTGCGATAATGTCAACAAACTTTTGGTTGGTAATAAATGTGATTTAACGGCGAAGAAAGTGATCGATTTTACAACTGCGAAAGAATTTGCGGATCAATTAGGAATTCCGTTTCTTGAGACGTCGGCGAAGAACTCAACGAATGTTGAACAAGCTTTTCTAACGATGGCTGCTGAGATAAAGAGTCGAATGGGTCCGTCGCAAGCAGGACAACAACCTGGTTCTCATTCCGCACTCGGAGGAAGAACCATTAATCCTGGTGATACGACTCCGATTAAATCCCAATCATCAGGATGCTGTTAACTTCTAATTTCTCTTTCTTCTCTTTATTGGATTCTTCTTATGTATCTTTTCCAACATCTTTTCCAACAAATGAATGAATATTAAATTTAAAAAGTAGTTTTAATTTTATTTCATTTGAATTATTATAAATTAAAAGCAACGATTATTTATTCGTGTTGTTGTTGTTGCTGCTGCAACTGCTATTTATGTTTCGTTGTTGATGTGTACGCGGCGGCAAACACGGTTGTTGAATTGTAGTCGATGAAGAACGACGAAACGGAGGCGGAGGGTACGGCGGAGGTGACATTGATGATGAATTACGACGCGGCGGTGGTGAAAGAATCGAGTTACTGCGACCAACCGATGCTGCAGCAGCTGCTGCCGCCGCAGCGGCCGGTGAAATGCCGCGCGGTGGTAACGGTGGCGGAGATTCACTTGTCGATCCACTACAAGAACGTGCCGACAGCCGTGGAGGCGGAGGTAACGGTGGAGGAGGTGACGGGGGAGCAGGCGGTGGGATCGAGAAGTTAAACGTGAATCGTTCTCCGGTCGTCGATGCCGCTAAAGTAGCAGGTGATGAAGCAGTTGGAGATGTATGCGATTTACACGAAGATTCACTCGATGTCCTTTGATGATATTTATTCGAATTCATTATTCGCGGTGGTAATGGTGGCGGTGTTGACACAAACTGCGCTGATGGTGGTGGAAGCGGTGGTTGTTGCTGTTGTTGCGATGCTGCAGACGACGGAATGAATACTTTGGCAAACACTGAATCTCTGTCTTGTTGCTGTTGTTGTGTTGTTGTTGTTACTGCGGTGGCAGTCGTAATCGTCGTATTCGGTGGTGTTTTCGGTGAGACTAATGGTGAATTTGATTCACTTGTTGTCGTCTGTAATGAAAACGACGTAAATGGAAGTGAGGATGGTTTATTGGAAGATGTTTTGATTCCTGGTGATTTTAAAGTGTATTCACTAAAACGTTTTGCACCTCCTTTGAACGGTTTCGTCGAATTTCTTGGTTCAATTAACAACGACTGTTCATACAAATAATCTTCGAATGCTTTCTTATTACCATCTTTAATCGGATCCAAGGATTGTATATACAATTGAATGTCTTGCGATACTTGAAGACAATACGGTTGTTGTTGATATTGTTGAATTTCTGTTGTTATCTCAGCAATTTTCCTTTGTTTACTAAAATTAATTAAACGTTGTTGAGGATCAATGTAATCTTGATTTCCTTCTTCTAAATGAAGAATGTTCGTTAAATAAATTCCGAAGAATGGTACACATGGTGGATTAATTGATCTTAATCGTTCCTGATATTTTTTGTAATGATCTGAATTCAATTCTTGCATTTCATCTATAATTTTACGTTGTTTATAAGACAATGATGACATAGTATGTTCCAATCTGTACACACATGATAAATTTAATGCAGAAATTATTTCTAAGATTCCATTGAAATTATTTAAATCTAATAAAACTTGAAGAATTTCAACGATTCTCGATGTTAACGCACAACGTTCATCGAAATTCGGTGTTGTTATGATTTCCTTAGCTAAATAGTATGTGAAATTATTCGAATGTTTAATCATCCTCATTAAATTTGGTGCATCTTTCTCTTTGGTCGCTTCATTTGTCCATTTTAAACCAATTAATTCATTGCATTTAACTTGACAATATAAATTAAATTCATACAAAGTTAATTGTCTTCCAAATTCCAATGGATGTAATGTGATTAAATTAAATTTATTGTAATCTTTCGTTAACCAATATTCAATTTGCGGTGGTTGCATTGAAAAATATTTTATTTTATTTAAATCATTTAATTCATTTTCATCTTCTTTGCGTTTAATTATTTTCAATATCGATTGAACCCATTTGTTCATATTACGATTAACAATTCCTTTCAAAAATTCAATTGTCGATTGTTTTAATTGTTCATTATGACGAAAATCATCATTAAAATGTAAATCAATCCATAAACGAATCACATTTAATACACGAAATTGAATTGGTTCCAAAAATGATTTCTTGTATCGTTTCAATTGTTCACGATTACCTTCGATTAATGGAATATTAAATCGTTGAATTAATAAATTCAATAATTTAAATGGATCAACAAATGATCGATATGTTTGAAGAAATATTTTAATTAAATTTGGATCTGCGATTTCATGAAATGTTAATCGTTCAATTAACTTCAACAACGTCGCTGCTTTAATTGTCGTGTGTTGTTGATGTTGTTTATTCGATGAGTGTTGTTCGAAGATTATGTTATCACTTGAATCTTCTTCATTGAAAATGTATTCTTCTTTCGACGGTAACTTCAACGGATTATTTAATAATTCTTCTTCGAATATTTCGTCAACTGTTTTATCGATATTCGATCGTTGTTTTAGCAACAACAATCTTGAAAACCATTTCACTTTCTCTTCCGCACATTTCACTTTTAAAATAATCGTTGATTGCGACGACGTTAACGACGATGTTGTTGTCGTTTCTTTTAATTCAAATCCATTCGCATCCGATTGACATTCATATAAATCGTATTTTCGTAATAATATTTTCTCTTTGAATTTATAAACAATTTCACTTTCATCGTCGTCGTGTTGATGATCCGTTTGATGATGATCTTCTTGTTGTTCATCGATTGTGCTCATTATTCGTTGACATTCGTCATTCACATTCATTGAATTTAAACTTTCCAAATCCAATGATTGTTGTTGTTGCACTTGTTGTTGCTGTTGCTGTTGTTGTTGTTGTTGTTGCGTTTGTTGCTGTCTTTGCTCTTCTTTCGTCAATATTAAATGTGTATCAAACAAAAATGCGTAACGTTCGGAGTTAATTAAATTTTGCGAATCTAAATTACGTTTTCTAATTAACGTTGATTCAACGAATCGATTTGTTTGTAATCTAACTTTATACAAAATTCCTTGATAAATAATTTGTGAATTCTTAAGTAATTGTTTTGTTTGTGAATCTAAGCCATCGATTAAATTGATGATCTTCTGTTGATCAACTTTCTTTGACTTCTTTCGAAATTTTTTCAACAACAAGTTTTCTTGTGTATCGATCAAATTCATATGCTTCAATTTTCGTTCAATTTCCTTAATTAACGGACGCAACAGTCCATCACTTTGTTTAAACGCTTCATTGTCTTCGTCGTTTTTTGTGATCGGTTTCAAGATTTTCATGTATTCATAATAGTTTAATGAATGCTGAACAATTTCCTTGAGAAAGATCGGTAATAAATATTTAATTAACAATGGATAATAATGTGATTGAAATAATTTATGTTGTTGCATTTGTTGAGATGTTGTTGTCGCAATCTTTGGTAATAATTTCACTTCGATTAACGGTTGTTGCGTTTGTTGTTGTTGTTGTTGCAATTGAAAGTAATCGCATGTAAACTTTTCGAAGCAATCAAATTCTTGTTGTTCGAGCAACTCTTCGAATACACAGCCGATCATCATCAAGCCATTCATTTCGATTACGTCTTCTATTAAACCGAGGAAATTGAGTGAAAACTCGTAAACATCGGTAATGTTGGAGAAAATTTCGTCATCGTCTGCATTCATTATGTTGTTGTCGTCATTCGGTTGTTGCAATGGATCGCGAAATATTTTCATAACAATTTTAACTAAATGCGTAAATATTCGTTCTTGATTCAATATTTGTTTAATTATGTGAAAATATTCTTCGCCACCTTTTTCGCCGTAATACTCGTTCATCATTTGTTGATCTTGTTGCTGTTCTTGATCGTTGTAATCGTCGTTATCCGAACACAATTCTTCGTCATTTATAAACGATTTAATATGATCGTAGTCGTCGTCTTCGTCTTCTTCTCGAAACAATAAACTCATTAAAAATTGATCAGCATTAATCGCAATTTTAACATCTTCAAATTCAATTTCATTATGTTTAATATTTTTAACGTAATTTCCAGTTATTTCAAATATAACAGTCGCAATATATTCCAAAGTTGCAATTAAATAACGAACAAAATTTGTATCAATTTTATATCCAAGAACATCTCTACTTAAAGTTAATTGTATACGTTCAACTAAATCGTAATTCACTTGATGATGTTGTGAATGTTTAAACTTTGATTGCGCATATTTAATTGAATTCTTATTATTTGGCGACGGAAATAATTTCATTACATTCTCTTCTAAATCACTCATCAATTTTGGTGAATTTCGTGTTAAAATTGAAACCAATTTAAATAAAAGTGTTTCAATGAATAATAAAGCTGATTCAGAGGCCAATAAATCGCTTCCATTTATTTCATTCGATATCTACAATAAATGATAACAAAAAACAAAACAAAATCACATTATTCAAATATCGAGTAACAACAAGAGACAAGTAACAACATAAGAAGCAATGATTACACGAGATTTATGCAACAACAACAACTGTCGTCGTTGTCGTTGTTGTTCGCTTACTTTTTGTAACGAATCGACGAAAATTCGTTTAAAACTTTTTTCGAGATCAAATCCATTGTGACCTTCGCTCTGACCTTGATTTACATTCGATTGATTCATATTTTTCACAAATGATTAGTAAACAAAAGCAAAAATGACCGAAATTAATTGAAACACTTGTCACTTGAATCGCTAGTCTTTGAATTCGTTTTTAAAGCGTATACACTTTATACATAAATTTTAATTGAAAAACAACACGAAAACACTTTGATTTTGATCACTACAATTAATTGATTCAATTGTCCGATACACAAGTTACATAAGTTTATAAGAGAATCATTCACTGACATTCATGTTAATTGAGAAACAAATGAATTTCTGTCGTTTCGACGAAAAACTCATTTAAAGATTCACAGCAGTAATGATAAGGGAAAGAATTGCAATTACGATGAATGTGTAACGGGTGAGCGGTGTGAATGTATGTGTATGTGTACGACTGTATTTTATGAGAGTGACGAAAGAATGAAAACATTGTGAAAAGATTCCGTTAAAAATAGAAAAGTTTCAAATTCTGCCAAAAAAGAAGTTCAACTTATATATAATGAACATGATACACGCACATTTAAACAGACTCACATTGCAGTGACTGTGTACATGCAATGCTTGCTATGCGTTTGTATACAGTTGACTGGTGTTTAGTATTGCAAACATTTTATTGATTTTTTTGCAAAAGAGTTTTATTGATTTGAATGCAGTATTAAATGGAGTCTCTGTGATTCTCGTTCACTGTTGTTGTATGTCACTGCAATGACAACGAATAAAGAAGATGAGAAAAAAGAGGAATCTCAACAACAAGATTTACTAAAATGTGGTCAGTTAGTCAAAGATCGTTGGCGTGTAATTAAACGCATCGGTGGCGGAGGATTCGGTGAAATATACGAAGCATTGGATTTGATCACACGCGAACATGTTGCAATGAAATTAGAATCATCGCAACAACAGAAACAAGTTTTAAAAATGGAAGTGGCTGTATTGAAGAAATTACAGGGTAAAGACAATATTTGTAGATTCATTGGATGTGGTCGTAATGATAAATTTAATTACGTTGTCATGCAATTGCAAGGAAAGAATTTGGCTGAATTAAGAAGACAATCACATCGATGTTCTTTTTCCTTATCAACATCATTAAGATTATGTCAACAAATTTTATCCGCAATTGAATCAATACATTCGGTTGGATTCTTGCATAGAGATATTAAACCGTCCAATTTCGCATTAGGACGACATTCGTATAACTCAAATATTGTTTACATGTTAGATTTTGGTCTCGCTCGTCAGTACATTTTAACGTCATCGAAAAGTTCGACTTCAAGTGAACTGCAAGTGCGACCACCGCGAATAGCAGCAGGATTCAGAGGCACTGTTCGCTATGCTTCGTTAAATGCGCATAAAAACAAAGAAATGGGACGACATGACGATTTGTGGTCATTAATTTACATGTTAGTTGAATTTGTTAATGGTTCGCTTCCGTGGAGAAAAATTAAGGATAAAGAACAAGTTGGACAAATTAAAGAGAAATATGATCATAAACATTTAATTAGAAATTTGCCGCAGCCTGAGTTTAAATTGTTCATCGAACATTTACAACAATTGACTTACTACGATAAACCAGATTATAAATATTTAAATGATTTATTTAGTAAATGTATGCAGAAGAAAGGAATTAAAGAAAACGATTCTTACGATTGGGAAATACAACAACAAAAAGAAAAGGAGAAATTAGAAAAGGAACAACAACTGCAACAACAACAGCAACTGCAGCAACAACAGTTGCAGCTAAAGGAGAAAGAGAAACATGTTGTTGGTGATGATGCAATTAAACACAGTGAAAACAATACGTTTAATAATAATAATACTTTGAATAATAATAATAACAATAATAATAATATTAATTTAGTGAATAATAATAAGAAATCATCGCAAACTCAACAAATTTCGACGCCTTCGTCTTCATTGTTTAAAGCAAACGATGAACAACAACAGCAACAACAGTCTCAACAACAGTTGCAATCGAAAGATTCGACGAAACAAAAAGTGTTGAAATCGAAATCAGCTGTGGTTGTATCATCGACAACTGTGCCGAAGAATGTAGTCGTCGTTAAACGCAGTAACTCGAATCGACTTAAAGACAACAGTTCTCAATCGCAACATCAACAACAGCAACAATCGTGTTCATCGATCACCGCCGGTGCAACTCGAGTAGCACAAATGGATATGAGTATAACTCAATTCGCAGTCGCCGACGATATTAGCGGTCACTGCGTGACCACTCAAGGACCACGAATCGGTGCGATTACGTGTGTTTCGAAGTGGGGAAATTCGTTCGAAGACGACGATGACGATGACGACGAAGAGCCCGAAGACAAGAAAGATGTGGACGACGAGTGTGTGGAAGAGTGCGTCGTTGTTGCAGAAAAGGAGAATGTTGTTAAGCAATGTTTAGAGAAAGAAGAAGTTGTTGGAAATAGAATATTGAATCGTTTTGATTCAGATCCAGAATATTTTGTTGGAATGAAAAAAGAATCTCTATTAATTCATTTAAATTTATCGAAATCATGTCCAACAATATCATATTTACTGCGTTCAAATTTAACTCCTCCATTTCGTCAACAGTTTAGTTGCAATAATTTACAATATAATTTAGATTTAACCAGAAATATTGTTGTTCATATACATAAATCTGATTTCAATTTAAATAATGAACAGTATCAACAACAACAGCAACAACAACAACAACCGTTGGGTGGAGATATATTTAAAACAAATTCACTTCCAAATATTTACTTCGAAGACTGTTGCGAGCAGACATTCATTCCGTTGCCTCACACACAACAACAGCAACAGCAACAAATCGCAAACATCAGGTAAACAAACGCAACTCTAAAATAATTAATATTAATTACACTAACAACAATCAACATCAGAGAGAGTTACTAACAACCAGCAACAACAGAAAAATATAATTCATTATATTTCTTTCTCTTTTTCTTTGTAGACGAAGAAGATTTATGCGTAAATAATTAAATTGAAATTAAATTCAGTGTTGTTCTTTAATGATGTATTTTCATATGCGCTGAACGTGATTTTACCTTAGCAAATATTCGACCGCAAATACGACACGCAAACATCGCTTCTTCCACTTCACCATTATTATTCACGCTGTTGTTGTTGTTATTGTTGTTGCTCACCACTAATCTTTGCTCAATTTGTTGCTGCTGTTGACGTTGCCGTTGTTGTACCTGTTGCTGCTGCTCTTGTTGTTGCGCATCATCATCATCCTCATCAATGACATCATCGTCTTCATCTTCAATTTCGTCCTCATTGTTATTTGAGTCAAAATGAAACTCAACAGTTTGTTGTTGTCGTTGCTGCTGTTGTTGTTCTTTCTTTCTCCAATAAATTCCTTCTTCTTCTTTCTTACGTCGTATAATTCTTAAACGTTTATATTCTTCGGGACACACTTTTTTCCATAAATAATAAAACTCAACACATTCCTTCACTGACTTTGTTGAAACCTAATTACAAAGAAACGAAATTAATGAATTTAATAAAAGGTTTCATATTTCATGTTAATTGACTTACAATTTTAGCGATGGCATGAAAATCTTTATGCGCTTGAATCAATGCTTGATAATATAATTCAATTTCATTTCGATTCCATTTACTCGTTTCATTGTATTTATAATTATTTAAATATTCTTGTTGTTTCAATTTAATTTGAAACGGTTTCATTAAATAAAGTAAACATTTCTCGAAATCACCATGAAACATGTAAAATAAATGGTGAACGAATTCTTCGTTTCTTCCACCACCAACGCAACAACCAGAACAACCAAATTCAATTAATTTGTTTAAATCGTCTTCTTTATGTTCATCTATGGTTAATATACATGGATCCCAAACTTTAACATCATTAGTTTTACGATATTCTCGATTCGGATTGTATCTGGGAATTCGAGCTTGAAAACATTCACCAATATTTACGTGCGGTTGAACTTCTTCAACAAAAATATAATCTTCGTATGGAGTTTGTACAGTAACTGTTGGCGTTTGGTGTTGTTGTTGTTGTTGTTGTTGTAGCTGTTGTTGATGTTGTAACTGTTGTTGTTGCTGCTGTTGTTGATGTTGCTGTATTGTCGCAATCGGTGTCGCTAAAACAGGCGGTGTTGTAGTTGACGGGGTTGCATTCACTTGTATGGGTGTCCCCGCACCGGAAATTATATGCCAATAAAGGCCAGAAATTGTACGCACTGGAGATAACATCGGTGGAGGTGTATATGGCGGTGGGGAATAATTTTGTGAAGATGCCATTTTACCAGACAATGGATGCGAAATTCTCGGTGATTTAATTTGAAATCTCGCTGTTTGCGGAGGTTGCTGTTGATCACAATTATTTAAATATGGTGGAATATACAATGGTTCTGGTCGATGTTTCATCCGTTTAAAATGTTGCTCTTCTTCGTCTTCTTTGGCTAAAATATTTTCACTTTTCTTAAGTTTCTTTAATGGAGGTGTATTTAGTACATTCGCTGGATTAACAAACACATCGTCGTCTTTCTTTACCGGTGTTGTTGTGATTGAATTTTCCTGTATTAACGATGTTGCTGTTGTTGTCGTTTGACAAACAGATGAAATTAAATTATTCATGAATTCCACATTTTGATTATTAAAATTAAACAATTCTTGAGTTTCCGCCTGATTATCTTTATCCATTTGTTCCATGAATGCGACATCCATTTCGAAATCAGTTTCATCAAAGTTTACGTGATTCGAATCACTTTCGTTTACATAAATATCATCTAAATTTTGCGTCTGTTGTTGATGTGATGTTGTCGTTGTATGATCATTAAAATAAGTGAATTGAGTTGTTGTCGCTGCTGTTCCTGATACTACAACTGCACTCGTGTCATTTGGCGTACTTGGTAATGAATGCGGATTATTCGACTGTTGTTGTTGCTGCTGCTGTTGTTGTTGTTGATGATACTGTTGGACTTGATGTGGGGAAAATGAAAATGACATTGATTGATGTTGAATCGGTTGCGTTGGAGTACAAGGTAATGAATAATGTTGAGTCTGCAAATGATGACTTGGTTGTTGCTGTTGATGCTGCTGCTGTTCAGGTTGTTGTTGATGAGTAGTTTGATATATTGATGATACACTATTATTTAATTGAATAGTTGGAGTTGTTGGCACTGAATGTGAATTAAATAATGTCGATGAATGTTGTTGCTGCTGCGGTTGTTGTTGCGAACTGTTGACGTTGTTAAAATTAAATTGGACATTTAATAAAGACGAATAATTGTTATTGTTATTAGTTGCACCAGGATCTGATGTGGCACGTGATGAGGTCCTTCGTCTTAACGATTCGTATTCGTCTTCGTTTAGACTGTCCGAATAACGACGAAATCGAGGCTCATTTTGTTGTTGTTGGTGGTGGTGATGATGATGAAACTGTTGCTGTAATTGTTCCCTTAACAAATCTATTTTAAATGTGTCATCGTCATCGTCGTCATCGTTTGGCTGTTCATTAATTGGTGAAGATGACGTCACAACGACAACAGGAGGTGGAAGTGAAACTTGTGCTGTGTATATCTGTTGATGCTGTTGTTGTGATTGCGATGATTGTTGTGATGTTGAAGCATTAGTTGAATTTAATGAATGTTTTTGTAGAATCCTTTCTTTAATCACGTCAACAACAGATTTAACGTCATCAATTTTCTTTTCATTCTTAACATCGTGATTTGTAGTTAACTGTTGTTGAGTTTGTTGTAAATTAAATCCACCATGTAATCTCATGTGACCATTTAACGCATGAACAGTTTTAAATTTCTTTTTACATATATTACATTCACTTTCCTCACAATTAAATTGATTAAATGATTCATCTTTCAATTGTTGCGTTAATAATTGGTGCAACAAATTTTGGTCAAACGTTTCTTTGGTCTCTTCCTCTTGTTGTTGCTGCTGCTGAGATGCTAAATACTGTAAATGAGTTGATGCTGTGGTTATCGGTTGTTGCTGTTGTTGCGTTTGAATCGATGGCAATTGTTGTTGGGACTGAAGTGGAGGAGGTGGTGGCGGCGGTGGTTCCTGTTGCGATGATTGTGGAGGCGCGTATTGAATGCAACGATTAAATGTAAACGTAAACTTTTGTTGTTGTTGTTGTTGCTGTTGGGCATTGTGATGATTCTCTTTATGTCTTCTTAAACTTCTCTGATCGCAATACGTTTTATCGCAACCATCGACGTCGCACTGAAACGGTTTTTTATCCCTGTGTGTCAACATGTGTCCATTGAGATGATCTTGTCTTTTGAATGCTTTTGAACACAATGAACACACAAACTTTCGTTCATCGGAATGTATTAATTTATGTTTCGATAATGCAGATTGATTCGAAAAATCTTTACCACATTCATTGCATTGTGGACGACTTACATTCATTTTAGTTTTTGTTGCTTTTCGCTTTTTATCATCTTCTTTTAAAGGAACAATAACAGCAGGCATGTCGATCAATGGTTTACTCATTAAAATTTCATTCAATGCTGGTGTTGTGGTCGTTGTGTTCGCATTCGTCTGTTGTTGCGGAGTTTGCTGCCATTGACTCTCATTGAATGTATTTATAGTTCGCGTTGCATACGAGTCAATGAATTGATTAATTAGTTGTTCATTGTTTGATTTAAATTGCGAAGTGTCAAAAATCAATGTATTCGGTGACGAAGTTGCACTGGAGGTGATTTCGGCTGCAATTGTTGGCCTTGTAATGAAATGCTGTTCTTGTTGTTGCTGCTGTTGTTGCGTCAATGGATCGTTGCTACGAAGCGAACCCTTGCATCCAAACTCTCTTTCGTTTGACATCATTTCTCGAAAATTTTTCTTTCGTTTCACTTTCAATTCAATGCAATGCTCACTTTTTGAACGCTTTGCATATCAGTGTTACTCGGTGAATGCAATCACTCCTCTTCGAATAATAAACGATTAATGACAGCACGAATGTAATGATTAAAATGTCTGCAAAACTTCACAATTGCATTGAATTCAATGCACAAACAAATATTGAACGTACAATGAGTTTGCGCAATTCACTGGGGATCGAATCAAAACTAATTTTATTCATCAACTTCTTTTCTCTTTGAACTCAATAAACTCAACAAATTCTTTAATCGACTCACCTTTTAGCATAACAACTGTTTCGCTTCTTGAGTCGCACTTAATTTTACACTGACAATGTTCTTACATAAATAAACGCCGATCGGTGAAGTTGTTGAAATTACTTTGCAACCAGAGAGCGTTGCACATTATTCACAAATTGTAGTAAATAAAACTTTTGATTAAATAAATTTGTAATACTAAAAATAAAAAAATGTAATTGGTAAAAGAAGTTACCGACTCGTCAATTGTAAAGGGAGCTTAATCACTTAATCACGGAATAGTTATTAGAACATCTCTCTTAACTCTCTTACAACGAAAGAAGGATTAATTAGCGACTATTTGACAGACG
>NCKV01000311.1:0-20009 GCA_003675905.2 Leptotrombidium deliense
GGCTCCTTGGAAGATCAATTGCACAAACTTAAACAGTACGAATTGTCGGTTGTACAATACAGACCTCATATGGATGAATTGGAGAAAATTCACCAAGAGGTGCAGGAGTCTATGATATTCGAGAATCGTTACACGCAGTACACTATGGAGGTAAAATTGTGTTCATTAACATGAAGTCACTTTTATTTTTTACAGACCCTTCGTGTAGGATGGGAACAACTTTTGACGTCAATTCATAGAAACATTAATGAAGTTGAAAATCAAATTCTTACGAGAGACTCGAAAGGAATCACTCAAGAACAATTGAATGAGTTCCGTATGAGTTTCAATCATTTCGACAAAAACAGAACTGGAAAACTACATCCAGAAGAATTCAAGTCGTCACTCGTTAGTTTAGGTTATAATATTCGCAGTGACCGACAAGGTGAAAATGAATTCAGACGAATTATGGCAATTGTGGATCCCAACAACACAGGTTACGTGGCGTTCGACGCTTTCCTAGACTTCATGACGCGAGAGTCGACAGACACAGACACAGCTGAACAAATAATCGACTCGTTCCGCATTCTTGCGGGAGACAAGGTAAGAGATAACAGAGGTACAGAGATTGTAATATTTAATTTTTACAGCCATACATATTGGCGGATGAACTACGACGAGAGTTGCCGCCGGATCAGGCTGAATATTGCATTCAGAGAATGGCGCCTTTCAAAGGCCCAGGGGCAGTGCCAGGAGCACTGGATTACATGTCCTTCTCGACGGCGTTGTACGGAGAAAGCGACCTTTGAATTCCGAAACTAGTCATTAGCGAGTTTCTTTACGAGGACACTGCTTGTGAATTTATTTATTATTAAAAAGGCGTATGTTTACTGATAGCGAATCGATCACAATTCCTTCTGATTTGTCTTCCGAGTTTAGTTGCTAATAAAGCGACAAGAGAACGTTAACAAACAGCGTTCGTGTCGCGTTCATGTCGAGTGTAACGTAATACTACTTAATAAACACTGCCACTGTTTGGCCTCTTTAAACTTATTTTTCACAAGGCTTTCAACGCTTTTACTTCAGCTACAAAAATACAGAAGCGCCACTTTAGTACATAATTTCGCACTCTTTTTGTTAATCAAAATAATTAAAACGAAATAAAAGTGAACTGCGCATAAAATTACTCTGAATCATTCCAAGAACTGTATAATCCAGCATTACAGACTGAGTTCGTGTAAAGTAATGTAGAAAGACATAAATGAGTTGGCAACAGATGATGTACAGATGGTTATTACTCGTGACTGTCCCACTGATTTTGCTTCGATGGTTTTAACCTGAAGAAAGCGGCCTCTATGACATTTCGTCTAAAATTGATTTGTGGTGCGAATTATTAATGTGGTTTTAAACAATCACATACTTACTTTCCCTCTAAGCCTCCTCCGGGCGGTAAGTTCTCAAACTCTTCGTATGACAACGCTTGCATAACCCCGGAAACGGAGATGTCGTCGCTCATCGTCACGAGTTCTAACGGATTTTTTTACATTTTTGTACGACAACGAACATAAAAAGAAAACATACCTTGTACTTTTGTTTCAAGCGCGAGATTTAGTTCTTTGTCTTTTTTCTGTGCCTCTTCACTGACTTTGGGTGCGCCTTCCAAAACAACAAGAACGACACTCATATTGTCTTTGCTACCCTATTTATCGTGAACAACAAATCATCGTACTTCGAAATAGCTGTTGAGTACAGTACGCACCTTATGCAGACAAGTATCAATAATGGAAGAACAAATAGTTTCTAAATCAGACTGAAGAGTCAATTGGTAACGAATAAAGTCACACAAATCGTCGTTGCTCATTACATCCCATACGCCGTCACAAGCAAGAACGAGAAACTCATCTGTTTCACATTCTCGTTGCTGAACCGTTATTTCCGGTTCGGGAGACACAAGCTGTTCACAAGGACCTCTACCTTCAACTTGTTTGTACTCGTAGTCTCCTAAGGCCCTGGAAACGGCAAGCGAACCGTTCACGCGTTGAATCATTACACTTCCTCCGGCGCGTTGAATGCGTTCTTTCTCTTGTGGATTTATTGGTTTGTGATCAAGAGTTGAGAAGAACGCTTTTCCTCCGCGCGATAACACTGCTCTTGAGTCTCCACAATTAGCGAAGAAAAAGTGGTTCGGTGATATGAGCGCACATACGGCTGTAGAACCACTTTTATCTTCGCCTGATTCTACTTCAGGCAATTTCTTCATTTTTTCGTCCAATTTTAAGAAACCATCTCGGATTCCTTTCTTCACAAATTCGATTTGTTCGTCGCTTATTCCTCCGTTTTCGGTGAATGCATTTTTCTTGAAGTCATCTGACTGAACAATGCAATCGAGTAAATGTTCGGCGCAATGAGCACTAACACGGGGTCCTGCGTGTCCGTCGAACACTGCAAAAAAACTCCAGTCTTCTAGACCCTGAGGAAGGCCGACAACAGCACAATGTGCGTCTTCCATTTCCAGTCTCCAACCTTGCATACTGCTAACTCCATATCGTAGACCGTTTCCGGTTCCTTTCGAAGTTTGTTTTTCGGTCTTCGGTTTGTCCAAAAAAGCACCCATTTTGGTTACAAACCAGAGTATTACATCAGAGAGAGGACACAATCTATTCGACCGTTAGGAGGTTATTGGCGGGCGTTTACAGTTCTCCAGCGGTGCACAGCGAACAACTATTGCTGCCGGGGTCAGTGTACGCACAGAGTGTCCATTTTTCGAGCGATTCTCAGTGTAGACGTTTCGCGACACTCACTTTTCTCACCAAAATTACGTCATCACAACAACAGCAACAATAATGTCGTCCACAGCTTTCGAACACTCGGCGCTCTCTCTCAACAACTTTGCGCCGCCGTTACGAGTTACCAATCAACGCTGCTATTGCTTCAGCGCCGATTTTAAAGTGTTCAAAGATTTATTTAATTTTCATTTTTGCTTAAATTACAATAAATGCAATATTGATTCACAACTTCGCTTTCATCATTTCACTTAGTTGCGGCTGCAAATATAATCCATTTTTAAGCATGCAAGCAATTTGTTCGTAAAAATTTTTGAGTTTGTAAAAATCAATCGTATTTGGCGAACGGCGAACGATGCCTTTCTCATACATCAAGTGAATTGCGTTCTGAACAATGTCTAGTGTCACTTCGCTTTGGTTGTGAATAGATTTTATAAGTTCTTTGAGACTAGAAAAAGGACTTGGAAATGACGTCAATAAATGCATTACATTCATGTAAAATCCGACAAAGTAAGCAGTTTGAGACTTCAGAAAATGAATAATTCTTTCGTTAAGTACACGTTTTGAATTCATAGCTTTTTCAAAAGATACCTTGTTTTCAATATTCGGAAAGACGAATTCTTTGCTCAGCAAATCTTTTAGAACGCAAAAGTTTGCGTAATTTTCACTGTAACAACATAGCGCTACATCTATAATTAGCTGAAAAACTTGATTACTGTAATGTTGAAGCTGAGTTAAAGTTACTCGATTTCCAATATTAACAATAACTTCATCATTTTTCAACTCGACAAGTTTTTTGTGAATTTTGCAGTACTCCATAAACTCATCGTGAATTGAATTGCCATTAATGGCGTGACTTAGAGAATGATTTCCTAATATTAAAGATAATGACTCGATATCCTTAATTACTTGACTGACAGCAATATTAACACAAGCGTCTTCGCTGATACACGAATTATTACACACACTCGAAACAACACAAAGACAAAATATTGTGAATGGAGTTACCACCAATAAGCGTTTTTGTTCGTCTATCACCTTTACGGCGACATCGTTTATAAAATGTAAATGTTCCGGTGTGCTCAAAATAGTAGCATTCTCTTTTGATTCCAAAGAATACGACATTCTCAAATTAGTGATGTCGCACAATTGTTTCAAACTTATGGGTGTACCGAAACGGATGTAAACTGAACCAAAATCTTGTGCCAGAATTCTTTTTGCTCCTTGAAGTAAATGCGATGTTGTTTCTTTTGGTTTAGTACCACTGCAAGGATGAAACTTCGGTGGCACTAACTCTTTGGCATAAAGTTCTTCTTCCAATGTACGATCATAAGTAACGCTAATTGGTATAATTACCAAATCTGGTACTTGAGAAGTAAGCAATAATTCCAAGGCAATGCTCAATAAACCAATCTTCGGATACAAAAATTTTCCAGATCGCGACCGAGTACCTTCGACAAAAAATTCAATTGGGCGTTCACCTCCTCGTAGTTGTGTCTGAATGTAAGCTCTAAATGTATGCCAATACAGCGCGTCGCCGGCATTCTTAAACGAACGTCTGATGAAAAATGCTCCACAAGCTCTTAAAAGTGAAGCGACTTGATTCAAAGACAAAAAGTCAATTCCGGCAGCGATGCTTGGCAGCGGAAGATTCATGTGGAAGCAAATGTACGAGAAAAGTAAAAAGTCTGCGTAACTTCTGTGCGTTGGCATATACAGTATTGGATATTTCTTCGAAATTTCGTTAATCACTGAATTTACGGTCAAATCTCCATTCGAGGGATAAAAAATGGAAGAATGAGAAATATCAATACGATCGTAAACCAATACTTTTCTGTATATCGATTTCATAACTTTTGTTAAAAAGAAACCCACAAATCTAATGTATTTTAATGACCAGCTATGTGCCATTTCCTCCAGAATTGCTTCAATTTTCTTCTTCAAATTTGGAGATTCTCTTAGCATTGCCTGCAATTCAAAAAATAAATCTACTTTTTAATAGGAACTAGAAAATGACTGTTATTGGGAAGGGCAAATATTAGGACCGTGTGAATAAAACTAATATCCACAATTAGGATAAAATTTAAAAAGAACTGCAATTCCGACATTTTATAAATAATATACAATTTTTATTGTATAATTTAATTAAAAAACTTTATCAACTAAAGCGGTTGAATATGTTGCACAAGTTGTGCACATGGTTATTTTTTCTCAATATTGAGAGTGTGTCTAACATATGTTGAAATTGGGTGTCACTTTTTTGGCATCGCAATTGTTGAAATAAATACAGTATATTTAATTTATTGTGTAATGCTGTTGCTCATGATTTTCACAAAACGTCAAACACAAATTTCAAGTCATGAAATGTACAACAATGTTTTCTACACTTAAATTAAGTTATACACTTTTTATGCTTAAAAAGCTTCTCATCGCCAATAGAGGCATTAGCTTAGAATTATACAGAAATGACGATTAATGCAGGTAAGTACGGTGGGTTGTTGAAAAATTTCACGTCGATAAATTTACCCAATGTGCTAAGCGATTATTGCAAGCGTCTACAGTGTTAATTTTTAAAGTTACATTTTTGAAATCAATTTTTTTCCATAGGATTTCAAATTAGAAGATATAGTCTGTTTAATATTACAAAACAGAAACCAAAATAAATAAATTAAAAATAATGCATTCGAATTTCGAATTCAGAAATTCCAGTCTTGGTACAAAGTTTTGTAAATGTTACTTATTACAGAGATACAAAAACGTAGTGAGACAGAAATGCAATTTTTTTACATACCGTACTACCCCACTTTATACCACATGCGGCTAAAAGTGAATATGACCACATTTTTGAAAAAGCAAAAATTGTATGTAACAACATGTTGTTATAAACAGAAAAGAAGTTGAGCTTATTTATTCAAAATTTAATTTTGAATTACAGGAGCATCATCACCCGTAGTCCACCAGATACTTCAGCAGAATCTTTTGAGGAAATCTAGTTATGTGTTTCATTCAAATATTTTATGATTTTTGAATGAAAAAGTGAAATTTACCTATTAAAAATGTTGTTAAAAATGAATTTGACGAACTTTTCACGGAAAATTTTTTTCCTCACTTTTAACAACATGTTGTTACAACTCGGGGTATAAGAACAGGTGGTCATATTCATTTTATAACCACATGTGGTATAAAACGGGGTAGTACGGAAAATTACAGTCACACCTATATAAAGTCACTCAATTGGTCCTCCGAAAAAGGGTGACTTAAAACACATTTTGACTTTACAGGTACATTGGAAAATGTGACTTTATAAATCGTTCCGAAAAATTTTGTGACTTTAGACAAATGTGACTTCATAAATACATTCATGTACATTACGTCTATGGAAATGTTCTTGGATTTTGTGTGACTTTATACAGTGTGACTTTACACAGGTTTTGACTGTAGATACTTTGACTACTCTTCGCTCTATTGTCTTCAAGTTTTAGCGACTCAACAAAGTTTTTTATATAGGGTGAGGCGTAAGTCACCAGCAAAAGTACAAGCTGATTACTTCGATGCATGAATTTTTTCGATATCTTCAATTTGCGCAATTGATTTTACGGATTGAATGCTATTTTGTTTACAGTTTTCGTACTCGGTTAAGTGCGACTCAGTTAAAACAATGAAAAAATATTTGCTCATATTTGGCGTAGTAAGCTCGAGGCAGTAACTTTTTGTGGTGACTTATGCCGCACCTTGTACTATCTTACTATAGTGAATCACACAATTTTGCAACATATTTTTAATAAAACGCTTTGGTATTATGAAGATTTGAATTTAATATATGTGAGATGTCTACCTTGTATGTAACATTGAAGTTGTGCAGTTTTCCATGACTCACAGTACTTGGTATTACGTGTGTGTTAAATTTCGTTTGTCCGGTTAAAAAGATATTTAACTTAAAAATCAATCCTGCATGCTCAATACCATTGCTTATATACTTATCGTACTTTCTCACATTAAACAACATGCGACAAGGAAGTACAGAAATTAATTCGCATCAATGCCATTAATTCAATGCATAAGTATTCCAATTGCTTCTCATGACGTAACTGGTCAAACATGTAAGCTGTCTGTGATGAGACTACATTTTTTAGAGATACCAATTTGTATTTTTGAATATTTTAATTATCTATGCACTGCAGAAACGTTTATTTCTCTGTAAACTTAAAAGATCAAAAAGCATTCAATTGTCTGACTGTGAAATAAGACATACAAGAAGTTCTTTCGGAAAATATGCGAAATACTCTGCCATTGAAGAAGAGTGATATGCAATCAAAAATGTGCAGTCATCACTCGAGTTGAACAATTTGAAATCAACATTTGTGCACTTTCAAAGCGACAATGTAATTTTGTCATTTTTAAAAGCAAGTGTCGGCAATAATTCTGCAAACGGAACACATCATCAATTTGATCTTTTATGTTTAATTTCGTACGCAATACATTTCACGCAATTGAAGTGTCCACGAATGTCCGTTGCACGCAACATTTATAGGATAACTTATTCATTTAGTTTAATAATCTCATTGAAAAACCTTTAATTTAAAATCATAATTGTATTCAGTATTCTTTCGCAGAGTATGTACTGTATTGCAGTTGATTTGATTTCAATTGCAATATCAGAGTTGCAAACATAAATCAGCTTATTTATAATCGATGAACAAACAATGGACATGATCTTACTTTAATCACCGGTTCCTCAAAGACATCGTTGCGAATCGCAATCGCAGTTCGGCGACGCGAATGCAAATTGGTCGCAGATGTATATTCATGAAATGCCAGCCAAAGGATATCAGAAGAATTGCGTCGTGGAGACAACACATCAGTCCAGAAAGTTTCGGATAGCAAAGAATCCTTCGACATTTCGCCAATTTTGCAATTCGCAACTCACACTGTCAGCGGTAGCAGATGAACGACAGTGCGCTTGCGTTTACAACTCATGTTTCTGGCGATTGCGGAGAGCATCGGCGAAACGGATGAACATAATTTCTGTTACAAATGTTGCGCGGAGTTGTAATTGCTGGTAGTGCTGTTGGTACAATCGTTGGTTGTTCGATCTTAGTGAAGTGAGTCGTGCAATTCTTTTTTCCATGATTATTAACTTGCCGCTATAGCTTGCTACACTACACACGTGTTTGTAAACATTACTGTATATATTCGCTGTGTGAACTATATATACATATACGTACGTAGTACAATGTATTCCAACAATATCAAATATTACATATACTTTTAAAATTGATTGAAGTTGTACTCTATTGTCTAGAATGGAATGCATAATTTATGACAATTTCTGAATTTGTTGCTACTTTAGAAACCGCAATGTTTTCATTTGAATATTCGTTATGTATGCTAGGGATTTCACAGTTACAAAATATAGTGGAGATGAAACATTGGAAGGGAAGACAGTAGTTATTACAGGTGCGAACTGTGGACTTGGAAAAGAAGCTGCAACACAATTTGCAAAGCGAAAGGCTGACGTTATAATGACTTGCAGAGATTTGGAAAAGTGTCTTAAATCTCGTGTAGAAGTTGTTTTGAAGAGTGGTAATAAAAATGTAATGTGTTCTCAACTTGATTTAGCTTCATTACAATCGATCAATGATTTTGTAACTCGTCTGAAAAAAAGTAAGAAACAAATTGAAATTTCACAGCATTTAATACCGGTTTTTTAGAAAAGAAAGAGGTCAATATTTTGGTAAATAATGCTGGTGTAATGCGTTGTCCACGAACAGTAACATCGGATGGATTTGAGATGCAATTAGGAGTAAATCACTTAGGTAGTTATTGTTGCGTAACGCTGGTTTACGTAAATTTATTTTCAGGTCATTTTCTTTTAACAAATTTACTCTTGGAAAGTTTAAAGAGTTGTCCACCCAGTCGTATAATAAATGTTTCGAGTTCAGCGCATTTTCGTGGAACAATAAATTTTGAAGATATCAATAGTGATCAATCGTACGACGCTCAAAAAGCATATTCACAAAGTAAATTAGCAAATGTTTTGTTCACACGAGAATTAGCGAAGAGATTAAAGGGAAGCGGTGTGTATGTGTTTGCCGTCCATCCTGGAGTAGTTAACACAAATATTGGACGTCATATGGGATATTCGAATTCTGTGCTAGGTTCCATTTTTGTTAAACCATTGTTATGGTTATTCACATTATCCGAGGTTCAAGGAGTGCAAACAATACTTTACTGCGCACTGAGCAAAGAGGTGGAAAACGATGAATCCTCTGGAAAATACTTCTCGTGAGTCATTCCTTTTACAAAATACAAACAAACAAAGGTCACATCATGTTTGTCAGGTTCACATCATACAGTAACAGACAAAAAATTACGCGGATCACATCACTCTCCCTATTGACATTAACGTAAAAACTCATTCAAATTAGTGATAATTTTTTATCCATTGTTGTACGGATTTCACCAAAAATTATACTTTTTGGAAACCGGTCCATCCCCATTGAGCAGTGATGCGAATTGCATTTGCTTTTGTCCAAAGCTGCTGGTTTGGCTAATCTTCATCACAATGAAAGCAAATCATGAAGTGAATATTCTTTCCTTACCAATATTTGCAAGTTGCAACTATTGAATCAATGCATATCCCACGACAATATGCCTAACAAACTGAGTTGAAAAAAATTGTATTCGTTTAACTAATATGTACATGTAGAATAGTCATACCTCCATAATTTGACATACTTTTTTACTGCGTCAATTTATAGAGGTGTGACTGTAGTATATTAATGTAGAACTAAAAGTAATACCGTGTGATTGAGATCCATGATCATTGATTACTATGAATAATTTAAAATTGTGTTTTATGCAGAAACTCCAAAATGCGAAATCCATCAGAGGAAGCGTCTAATGATATAACATCACTGAAATTGTGGCTTCTGAGTGAAAAGTGGACACGATTACGGAACACTAGTTAGCAACAAAGAGCTTTAATAACAAGACTAAGTTACAGACATCTGATGATCAACTTTAGCTTCTATAACCACTTGTGACGTTTTGACACAAATAAATCCGTTGTATGCGCTGACAGTAAATATATAATACTTTAAGAACAGCTCATTGAATAGAATACCAAAAGATGTTTTTTCTTTTAACTGTTAACACACAGTAATCACAGTGAAAAATCTCGCGGATTACGAGAACATAAAATGCGGTTAACTTCTCTGTGGGTTTCGAAAGATAAGCTTTATGCGAAGAATGGATTAATTACAAGAGTGAATCCGTTTCGACGAGTGAGGTTTACACAAACGAAGCGACCGTTGCGTTCTGCTGTGTGTTAGATGAATTTGACGAATCGGATGCGTTGCTCGGCAAGACCTTTGCTTTTTTGTGTGGAGGCCCGAAACAAGTCGGTTGTCCGAGGGTCGATAAACTTCCGTTACTACCATTCGTCGCTGCTCCATCACCTTCAGAACTTTCCGAATCGGAAATTCCGTCAAAAGATGAAATCGATTCGCTTTTCGCTTTGTTGTCAAGGATCGATGTTCCACTGAAATTCGTTAAGCCTGACGATTTGGCCTTTTCTAACGCTCTGACTACTTCAACAAACAATAAACTGCTTGCGAGAACAACATAAACTACAAAACACTCACTTTGCTCCTCCAACACTTTGTTTTGTTTTTTTATGTCATCGATATCCTGTTGATGAACGACATTCTTGCGCCTCATTTGCTGAATATATTCTGCAGCTTTCTTTAGTATTTGCGCTCTCGAAGCCTGTATTTCTCTATTAGCACCTAATAAGTAAACTAAAACTTACCTTGTATGGTTTAACCTTTTCTCCATGCAGAGACGGCACCGAATCCCGAAGGCTAGTAAAGCTGTCCTTTATGTGATCCCTGCGCTTCCTTTCAAGTGCATTGTGGTGTGCCCTTTTATCCGCCTGCAACACACACGACACACTGTTATCGCACAGATTGCAGTTTAACTGCACTCTACCTGCGACTGAAATGAGTGTTTTGAAGAGTTCTCATTTGCTGACGTCGAGGAGCCCAAATCTTCATCCTGTATAACCAACAAAAGAACATGAACCGCAAATCAGCGCACTGCTCCCTCACATCCGAGTCGATGTCTACATCCTTGTCGTCATCACTCATCGTTTTGGAGCAAAGCAATTAAAACAGGTGCAATAGTCACCGAAATCCGACAAAAAACCCGAAAACAACGCTTCAAAATGGCGACGAACTATCGCCACGCGGTCCTCACGTCGACTCGCCTCACGTCAACAGACGGCGACGTCTCTGTTGTTTGCGCAGCATCCTCACGTTGTATCTGTCAAAATTCGATCACGCATTATTTTCGGTAATCGCACTCACTCCATAAATCCTAGTTAACAAGTTGTAACCATTATTGTAGTGCACACATTATTTGCAAGTAAATCAAGTTTTGCATCTCTGAGATAATTGCGACTTTTGCACTTTTTTATTTTGTTTCGGTAGCGAAATCGATTATTGGAATTGAGTTTCAGAAGTACTTTCCATTGTGCAAACAGCACAATTCGATCAATATTTGTGAATAAACATTCTTATATTAAATGAGTAATTATTTATATAATATTCATGTTATTGTGTTTTATCATGTTTGCGATAAGCGTAATACTTTTTAATCAACTTAAAATGAACTATAATTATTTCATTCTACAATTTGGATCAATTCAAATGAATTCACTTGTGACGGACAGAAACAGTTTCACATAGTGGCATTTGCAATTAAAATGAAGTTATTCAGAAGAATGAAATGTAATGAATGCAAAGTCACACTCGCAAATATTTGTTACACTTATTTTATTTTAGCGGTATTCATATACTGATGTGCTTTGTGTGCACTTCAAAAACACCGCGACGTTTCTGCTGCTTATCTGAGCCTGTGTACAAAGGTTTAATTTTGCGACGCAAATTTAGAAAATGTAAATTCGAAAGAAGTTACATGAGACGAAACATCCGCAAACGCTTTGCAACAATCGTTCACAAGTTTTGTCAACAGTAAACGCATAAAAAGTGGTTTAATTATCGATCATTTCTCGTGATGTGGGGCGATGTTTTTTGCACCATTTGTCTTTATTTTATATATTCTTAACGATTCAATACATTTAAATGTATGAAAATTGCTTTTATTGATTGCTTAATTCTAAAGAATGAGGAACAGTGTATGAATACAGCTTATTTGTCATTGTGAAAAATTAACAGTAATCGTAATCGAAGCAAGACCTCTTTGAAACCTTTGAAACTGTTTACGAGACTTGAGTTAAATTAAACGCTGAATAATTAAAAGTGTTCTCGTTATGATCGTCGCGTTTCCAGGAGTGACAGATGAAGTGCAAAAGTGATGCGTGCCACACTGTCACTAGAATGACAACAGTGAAGCATTCGCACGGATTACGTGATCAATGTATTGAACAAACTACGCGTTAATTGTGCACAAGTGTCTACTTTAGTCGCATTTTACGGCGAAGTGTTTGGCAAACAAAATTGTCCCGATTTCATCGGTGAGCAGTGAAGTGCTAACACTTTGCAGAAGTTGCCAAGCTTGGAACAATCGAATAGTTGAATTATGTGATCGACCGTTTCTTTTTTTTTTAAAGTAAACACAACTACAAAAAAGTTTCAGAATATTGTAAATCTCAATTTACTACTTGTAACTGTAGTCGACACTTGGTAGTTGTGTTATGTGTGTAATTGTATAAATGATAAGATTGTTGTGAAGTGAAGACTGCGGAAATCGAGAGAATTCCAAGAATGCGGCGTCAATTTCATTCGTCGCAGTGTTTATGATTGCAGCTGTGTTTTACGCGAAATTGTGCGAAATTTGGAAAACAGTGAAAACTGCTGAAACTGCGGTTGAGGCCGCCTTGTGGCGATTAATTCATTCGATGAGCGAGATTGAGTTGACCTCAATTCAAGGATTGCAGTGATTCTACAATAATTTGTCAAAACTTGGAAGCGCTTCAGAATCAGAAGTTCAGATTGCAGCAAAACAAGTTTTAGTTGTGCTCTTGCAGATGCTTATCTGACATTAAGTTCGCTGCTACCAGTGCCGCTCAATTCCGATGTGACACGAAATGACAACAATTTTTTATTCTTGCCATCAAAATGAAACTTCCATTTTTCTTTCGTGTTTACTTGTGTTTCATATTTGTTACAACGATAAATTGCTCTTGTCCGTCGATTGATTGCTCTTCTGCGCGCTGTGCACAACAAACTGACTGCAAAGACGGATATTCGAAAAAAGGATGTCCGTGTTGTACTCATTGCATAAGATATCTTGGGGATCGCTGCGGTGGACCCGACAACAAGTTCGGCATTTGTGCCGACGGTCTTCAATGTTTTTCGAGTAGAAATGACAGTCTTGGTGTTTGTCAGTGTAAATACGAGAAGTGTAAATTCAGTATAGATTTGATTTGTCCAAACGACAGTTACAAAATATTGACCGTCTCAAACAACGATGGTTGCTGTCATATGCCGAGGTAAACTGCTAATCACTTATGTTGAATGTAACAGGTGTTTCGCAGTTGTGCCTGTCTTCCAGACGAGTGTGCTAAGCCTGTCTGTCTTTCCGGTAAAGTATTGAGGTTGCGATCGAAAGGCACCGCTACTCCTGGTTCCTGTTGCGATCAATTCGACTGCATTTCAGGTACTTTATGTTACAAAATACACACAATGTACTCTGAAACTTGTGTCCATGTTGTTTGTGTGAAACTAGAGAAAAACCCAATTTATACAATGTATTCATATTAGTGCCTAAAAACTGTGATTACAAAAATGAAGTGTATAAGAATGGTGAACAATGGCACATCGACAATTGTACGACTTGTATATGTAAAAATGGTTTCAAATTTTGCAAAAGAATTAGTTGTGATTATGGAAATTGTAATCGCGGAAGCGAAGTAAACGAATGTTGTCCTCGTTGTGAAAGCGGTAAAAATGTACAATCAAAAGTTGCAAGTGTTTCAATAAGATAATCTTAGGTTGCGTAACCGAAAATGGCATTGCACACAAACATAATGATATTTGGTCCGAAGATGATTGTACAACATGTCAGTGCATTAATGGTCGTAGTTACTGCACACCAACATTCTGCAAAGCAACATGTTCGAATCCGCGAAAAGTCGTAGGCCACTGTTGTCCAATTTGTGAAGGTATGAAAACTTTTCAATACTTCTCAAGCATATATACAAATCTATTTGTAACTAAAGTCAAACTGCAACAACTTCGTAAAGAGGACCTTCTGAATATAGTGTTGATCCTCAGGTTGCAGAATATAAAACATGGTTTTTAGGTGCATAATACATTGAAATACAGTCTTTATAAAGTTAAGAAGTAATTTAATTGTCACTGAATAATTACATTATTAATTATTCACTTCTACTTGTGTATACATCTTCTACACTGTGTATATGTACACTATCCCGAGACAAAATGACGCTTTATACAACGGTGCATACAATTGTTAGATTGCATTCGCTAATAACTGCGACAATTGGCGTGCATCCTAAGTGATCTTGAAATAATTTTAGCCTTCAAATTCGTTTTGATTAAATTTTATTTTTTGCCGCAACAACTTTCCTGTTAAATTTGTTAAAATGTAATTAAAGTAAGTAAATACTTTAAAAATCCGTAAACTTCAGTGTTTTCATGAGTGCAAATTTCGCAATGTAATTTCACAAGATTACTGAATATGATTGCACAAGTGTACATATAGGTGTAAATGAATATAACTTATTGAAAAAAGATGGAACATTTTTAATCATTCTATTGAAATTGTAATTATAATCTGCGTTTTAAACGCAATCAAACCAATAACAAAAGCACATTGTCACTAAACCTAATGAATTACTATATCTAGTTGAGGACGGTTATTTTAAACGAAAGTGCAAATCTGAACGAAAGTTAACCGTTGAGGTATTTTTCTATTAAGTAATATTATCTTGTTCATATCTAAATTACACAAATCTCCTTGTAATGTCAGAACAAAAGGTGCCAAAAACTATATTCTAATGATAATTTTAAAAAATGTATTACGTTTTATTTGAACTGAAAATGATTGCCATAAAACAATGATTCTATGTCGCGGCAGTAATCATGCGGTCACAGCAACTGTAAACGTTCATTTTGTTCCCAATGAAATTTTAACATTAATTGGTTGCGTTGTATCGAGTGCTTTAATGCAGCTTTTAAAAAATGGAATTCTCGAAAAAGTTTGTTCAAGTCGAGTATCAACTAAATCGATATTCGCCGCAACTCTTTCGGCACTTTCGGCAATTAATTGTTGTGATTGACGTATCTGACTCGTCTCATAGATTGCGACCTAATTTGTGAAAATGGAAAGAAACATGACGATAACGGAGAAGAAATGTGTGAATGCAATCCTGTGTTGACTGATAATTGTTTATCCATTGAAACTTGCGAAAAACATTGCTTGAATGGTTATCATCTGAGCACTTCTGGATGTTCTTCGTGTTACTGTATGTCTTGTCGTAATATAACTCAAACAGAACCAAAGTGCGATAAAATGTGCGCGAATGGTTTCAAACAAGATGAACATGGATGTTATTTATGCGAATGTAATGTGACGCCTGCAATTGGCAATAATTCCGATAATTGCGCAGTGAATGGATTGACATATATGCAGAATGAACAGTGGAACGTTCATTGTCGAAAATGTAAATGTTTGAAGGGCAAACAGATCTGCAAAGACATTGTTTGCACACAACAAGTGTGTGAAAATTTGCTGCTCAGAAATTGTTGTTCGATGTGCAATGCTAGTCGGCTTTCCGTCAAATCTTTGTGTGATTCTGAATTAATGAAACATGAATTACATAACCTTGTTGATAAGTGTCTAAACTGTACTTGTGAAAAGGACAGTAACTTGTACTGCGAACTGAATTATTGTCCAGTGGCTGCATGTGAAACACCAGTCACTAACGGACCGAATTGTTGCCCTTATTGCAATAACTCGAATGGTAAATTGTTATTCTTTGTCTATGTTTAACTAATTCTTATAACACTTAATGAACAACTATAGCGACAAAATATGAGCAATTAAATTCGAAGAGTTGTGTTTGGAAAGGCAAGTGGTACGCAGACGGTGGTCAGTGGCGCAATTCTGTGTGTGAAAGTTGCATGTGTCGTGACGGAATACCGTTTTGTTTCCGTGAACACTGTTACTCGTTAAACAATACGTGTAAACATGTAATTAAAGTTAAGAACAGATGCTGTCCATTATGTTTGGGTAAGCTTGTGTGCGTGAAGGTGATCCGAATAAAAAACAAATTTTACAGACACTGAACTGCAAAATGAACACTGCGAGCACAACAACCAAGTTTATGAACATGGAAAGCATTGGACATTGGATAGTTGTTGGAATTGTTATTGCTATCACAATCGACGAATTTGTTACAACCACTGTGATCATCACAATTCGAACCAAGAAAATGAACAATGCTGCAAAGAGCACACAAGACAAGCAAACATATTGCACTTGACAACAATTTTGCTTACTTCATTAGCTTCATTATTAATGCTGTTTACACTTTTATCATGTATTCTCAAAAGACAACCACAATTTGGTTTATCAAAAATTTTGTGGCCATCGACAACGTCGACAGCAACACATACAACGGACGGGAACCATGATCAACAAAGATTACATATAAGTTATTCAAAAATAAAAGTTTGTGATAAATAACAATTTTTCATTGTGATTGTACACAATGTAAATAGAGTAGTGTATCATTATTGACAGCGTTCACATCATATACTCTAAACATCAGTCTGTAGATGCTACAAACGCGTTTAAACTGTGATAAACTTATTTCATTGAAAATAAACATTTACTGACAGACTTTGACTGTGCAACACAAATGCGCACTATTTTACTTAAATAAACTCAGTATTCAATATCGCGTATCTTTTTCGGTTTTCTCGAATATTTGAGAGCCAATTTACTTCCGACGCGGTCCGTAACAGCCAATGCTTCGTCCAACATTTCTTTCGTATGTGATGCAGATAAACAGAATCTTACTCTGGACTCGATCAATGAGGTGGCCGGAAAACCAGCTCCTACGGTCGCGACTCCATTTTGGCGAGCTTCGCGAACAAACGCACTATTCGGAAATTAGTGATAAACAAAATTCAAACAATTGTTCTTCTAAACTTACACAATTTTACTTGGAAAGTATATCATCATTGGTACGACTGGTGAGTGGTCGTTGCCATACACAATAAAACCTAATTGTTTTAACTTCTGTCGAAAGTACACAGTATTTCTTGCCAAACGATCGATTCTTTTCTTTCCTAAACAAAAAAAGTCAGAAAAAGTAATAAAAAAGATCAACCTTCTCCGTAACCCGACTCCATTAAGACTTCAAAGACAGAAATGATTTGTTGAGCGACTGGAGCTGCCATACTTGTAGCATATCCAAAACTGTGTGAATGAATACGAAGGTGATCAATAAGTTGTTGGCTGCCAGCAATATATCCACCAGCAGCACCGTAACTTTTTGTGAACGTTCCCATTAACATATCAACGTCTCGAGCGTCACATTTATAATAATCAATGACACCTCTGCCATTCGGACCAACGGCTCCAATACTATGAGCTTCATCCAAATATATATACGCCTTATACTTCTTTTTTAATCTTATTATTTCTGGTAAGTTAACAATAGATCCCTCCATACTATAAACCCCTTCAACAACAATAATAATCTTTTTCCACGGGCGATGTGTCCGTGGTTGTCCATTTACAATATTCTCACGAAGCTTTGTTTCTAGGTCATGCATATCTGCAATGGATTTAATTGAACAGCAAACTTATACTAACGCTGACTCACTGTTATGTTTAAATACTCTAATAACTGCGCCAGACAGTCGACAACCCAAAACAAGAGACGCGTGATTGTATTCGTCACTCAATATCAAACTTCCTTTTCCAGCGATAGTTGGAATATTCGTCGAATTTGTTGCAAAACCCATTCCAACGATAATACTGTCATCCACACCAAGAAAATCGGCAACTAATCGCTCCAGTCGTCGGTGAATACTCAAAGTCCCTAAAGTATACGGTTACCAAAAATGACAGAGAAGCAATACAAACCGAATTCGTGACGGGTACTAGCAACACCAATTCCGTATTCTTGAATTGATTGTTCAACATCGTCAGCACGCTTTCCTTCATTCTCAGCAAAACCCAAATAATTGTAAGAACCCATGTTTATGCAATCCTTTTTTGTTCCCGGTATTCTGAATAAAAAGTGTTAAACGGATCAAATATTAGTCTAACCTAAAAGTCCAGTTGTAGTCATCAGATTCACGATCTAATAATGAAATCACGGCTCCAGGCATACTAGCGATTGGTTGATTCCAACCATCGCATATTCGCTTATAAACATTTCTGGTGTAGAAGCTTTCGAAATTTTTGTACAACGCGACGTAACCCTAAACAGTACGATGATGGCATGTGAACACTTCGAAACAACCTTACATCTCTATTCCTTTCAACAGCAGCTTTGTTTCTTTCGATTCCAGTGTTTCTCAAAAAGTCTCGCAAATGTCCAAAAATAATTAAAATGATGTATGAAAGGTAACCCAGAAGTGCGATAACAAGAGGAGTCTCTTCATATTCTTCCTCGGTTAACTCACTCACTCGATTTACCGAATTTTTAGCGCTACAGGAATCATGTGTTTTCCAGTTTTCGGTGACGTCTTTATGCTTCAAAAAGAATGTGCAGTGAAATACATTGATCTCTTATCTCATTACCTTTGTCTGAAACAACGCCGACTTTTTGTCGATATTTGTCGTCGATCCATTGCAATGGACAAAACCGTTGAGTGACGAGTTGTCGTTGAGACACTCTTTCGTGATACACTCTTGTTTGGCACGCATTGTTCGTACACTCAAACAGTTATTGCACCGAACACAGTTCACGGAAAACGTTCAACTTTTGTGCCCTCCTCCCAACTTGTACGCAAGCTTCACTTCACTAGTGCTTCTTTTGAATTTGTTTCCGATTCTTAATCAATCACTATAAACTTGAACATAAATTCACAAATTCAATGCAATTCAATTCTGTTCACAAACATATCCTTCAAAATATTCACTCTATAGTACGTATACATTTATTATCAACGTTGAAGGTAATTTAATAAATTTAAAAGCTCTCACACTGCCGTCTTTAAGTGGGAAATTTTCTTTTCTTCGCTTGTGTTTACTGCTGTGGATTCTGAAATACTCACCGTTACTTGACAAGTTCACTTTATCAATTCACAGATGTGTATAGCAACGTATACATATTTGTCTGATATTCGTGTGGTTACACCTGAACAAACATTTGTGTTGTTTTTGTAATGAAACAGCTTTGTAAACTTTGCAAAACTCCGCAAATATTTTGCTTGAAAATTACGGTTTCTACTTCGGCTATGAAGTAATTTTCAATAATGGTACAACAGAACGGATTTCGTGTATTTTAAATAAAAAATATTTTATTGAATTTAAAGCACTTTTTCTGATATATCATATATGCATAAAATCACAGTTTTCGGTTTTTTGTAACTTAAAATTGTACTTTTAAACGTTCAATTTTTATTTAAAAACGTAGAAAATAACTTATGTCATTTACAGAATAACTTATTTACCGTACTTTCTCGCATTAGCCGACATGTTGGATAAATCGAATTGAACCAGAAAAACAAAAAAATTGCAAAGTTGGTTCAATCAATCAGATATGTCAGTATAAATTTTATACTATAAAACGAATTTAACCAAAAAATTTTCATAATTTATGCATCATTATAACAAAAGACGCTAAAAATATTTCTATCGTTTTGTGGACATGTCGGTATAATTCGACTTACCAACACCTGGTATAATTCACTTTATAATGACATGTCAGCTAAAACGAGGAAGTACCACTGACGAGTGATTAATACGCTGGGACATTTCGGTAAAAACTGAAGTGCTCAATTTTGACCGAATCTACCCAGAACCGTTTATTAACAATATACGACCTGTATGCACAAAAAAACAGTTTCGTTTTTTGACCGAAAAAGCCGAAAATAAACTTTTTCTGACCGAAATGTGAATTTCTCTGGAGTTCAGCAGCCGCAACTGTGTATTTTGTCGATTTAAATTCTCAACTTTGAATTGATGTTTAGAAAAAGTTCGAAAATTGTTCCGCAAAAAATTCTCTTTCTTGGT
>NCKV01000312.1:0-19974 GCA_003675905.2 Leptotrombidium deliense
TATCGGACCAAAACGAATTCGAACAACGTACCAGTGTTCTTTTACGTCTAATGTTATATTGCTTATAAGGCTGTAATGTATTTTGAAGACGAATTTCCTAAAAAATATAATTGCGAATACAAACAACGAAACCAATGCCGCAATGATAGTCGTATATTGCACTCCCAAATCTTTCCACTTCCATGAGTTTTTCGCCATGTTTTCGAATGTTCCAGTATTACTTCACGAGCAAACAAAGGTTCACGCGCCATGTTCGGCTGTCAAAACTTTGACAACTCCAATAGTTTTCTTTCAATATATGCGTCTCTGAAACTTCCAAATTTCGCCAAACCTTCAAAAATGTCTGACAGAGTTTCTTTTACCAGTCCAAAAATCAGCGACTGTTTGGAAGCTTTAATTCTGAATCTAGTGTAAAACGTATCCAATAAAAGTGGAAGAAGACTTTCAGTTGTCCCAGGAGTGTACAATAATAAAGCGCAATGTTTTATTAACTTCGCGTTAATTGCGTAAATATTCATAAGCTTAATATCCGCAGTCGAGTCATCTTGGAGACAAATTTTCGCAGTGTCTATCATTTCCTTGAAATAACTGTGAATATCTTCCTTCAGTTGAATTTTCTGAACATTTGAAGCTTCATTAAACTTCAGCTCCAAATTTTGAAGAAATTGGCAGAAATAATCTTGCGAACCGTTTGCGCTGAATAACTTGAATGAGTTACAAACACATTCACTGAGCGCGTTAAATGGCTTTTTGAGATGAAAGCGACTTAATGACAATCGAGACCACGTAGAAATCACTTTCGATTCAAACCGATTGTTACATATCACCAATTTTTGGACAATAAATTCACGCTTCAATGTAGAACAAAGATAATTTGATATATTTGATGAATCAGCTTCTCTCGAAAAGCCAAAGTATGAAAATATTGAATATGGATCTAATGTTTGTTGTTTTAAAAAGTCATCATCCCTGTGTTGAATAGGAACAGAATAACTTAAAATAAAACCAAAAAGTATACATACATTAGGCAAATAAGCTCAGTGAAGCAAACAGCAACATTCACGACAACTGCTGAGTTAGATTCCATGTTAAACCGAGTTTTAATAAAGGCAAAGAAGACACTAAAACATGACGCGATCATAAAACAAAGTTGATCCGATTCGAGTCCATCTGCATATTTTTTCTTCGCGTATTCCAATAAGTACTCAATGAAATTGACGAAAAACTTCTCTTCTCGTTGTGTTATTTTCTTGGGAATCACTTCCGTCAAAGGATACAAAAGAAGACTAATGTCAAGTTCCATTCGCTCATCTTCTCTATTGTGAAGCAGACACTTAATTTCTTCACAATAAAGTAATACGATATCAATGAGCTGATTATGCTTTGCAACCACATCAACCCGAGAAAGGTCATACACCGGAAGATGTGAAATGACTTTTTGTATCAATGTATGCATTGGTTTCTCAAATGAATTATCCATTTTCTGAATAGACTGAGTGGCTTCGTTACTTTGATCCGTCGAATACATGTGAAAGAAGCAAAACGATAAGTGAAGAACCATTGATATTTTAGTCGATGTCGAATCTGAGTTCAAAAGTATGGTTAATGTATCTGACAAAACAGACAATATTTCAGGCCACTGTTGTTGTGTTGATAAACAGAATACAGTAACAATTGAAAACAAGTTGTATGTTGATTCCAAATTTAATTTCGAAATGAAATTTGCTTGCATCTTCAAATTAATTCTTGCTTTCACTTTTTTAAGCTGCTGATGGAAGTCATTGTTTCGATTTGCATGGGAGATAAATAATGCAAATAATTTCAAAAATCTGTCGACGCTTTTGCCTTCGAAAACATTGTCCAAATCCTCAATTGCAGCAGAATTACTCAAGTGATCGAACCACTGACTTGAAGTTTTGTGAACGAACATAAAATTTGATGAATTCGATGTTTCCCCCTTTTGAACATAGAACTCTATAAACGGCAAAATAAGCGAAACACAGTTATCAAATATCCTAACACACTTTGATGTAAAATCAATTAGCGAACAAACATTTGAATCATTTCGCTCAATTAGCTTTGATGAAAAGAACTTGCTTATTACGTCTGACATCATTTTTGAAGTAACATTGACAACACTTGAAAAAGGATTCGTCAACGAAAACTCAACACTATCGTTAACCGAATGAAAAAATATTCCAGAAAGATTGGACACTATCCATGCACTGCAAAGGAGTCTATTTTCTTCAGACAATGTCAGGAAATTTGAGTTCATTTGACTAATTAAATCATCACAAGTATTCTTCTTGAGAAGAAAATCCAATATCTTCGTCAACACTACTGAAAATAGGTGATTCTGTTCACGGAAGAATATCTTATCAACAAACTGTTTCGTCACAATAAATAAATTGCGATGACACAAACAAGCATAAACTTGCGTTGAGTGACACGGAAGATTCGAAGATGATTTGCAGAATGTGTAAACACAAGTTAAAGTCGCATCTGTAATTATGGTATCCAAAAAGTCGTGCAACTTGAAATAATCTGAAACACGACAATTACCACAATTTTCATTAATGATACAAAGTATAGCAAAGTAAACGTCCAAATGAATATGAAACAGCGCAAAAAACGATGTTGAGTTTTTCAATGAAGTATTCTCCTTGAGATGAATCAGATGTCCCATAAACTGACATGTTTCCTTCAGCTCTTTCAAAATAATTGAGTGCAGAGTGTGCTGATCTTGTCGTTTCATAATAACTCTTGTCATTGACAACAAAATGAACATATCTCTCCGAGCTTCCATTATTTCTTCATCACTTGGATCTAGACTACTTGAACCATTTAATCTTATGCTATTAATACTTTTTCTAAAAAGAGAATATGTTGTATGAAAATGTCGACAAATAGTAACAAACTTAAACAGAGAGAAAAGATGCGACAAATCCTTTGGTTGCAATAAATAAACGGTTGCTTCGTAACCAAATAGTGCAACTGTCTCGATGTCTTCAAACACATTTTTCTCATTTAACCTTAGTGCTCTGAAGAAGGAACGAAAGATTAAGGAACGCTCTGAAAATCAGCACTATTAATGTTTAACTCACGCTTTTGAGTCATCATTGTGATTGAAATGCAAACTTGTCGAAGAATTTTCACTGATATCACACATGAACATTTGCCGAAACTGATCCATTTGGCTTAATTGTCTTTTAACACGAAAGAATAAAAAACAAACGATCAGAAAACGAATACCGACGAACCGCCATTGATTCGCGTTTTCTAATATTGCGCGTAAATTTGCGTAAAGTCCCGCAGTTTTTTAAATGGCAGTTTTTGCGATGTTTATAATTTTGAAAATCAAATGAAATACACTGAAACTGTGCTGAAAGTACAGCTGTAACTAAAGCAATAAACTATAAAACAGCAGCTACTAAAAGTGCAATAAATTGAATAGCACTGAATTATTAAAATTTGTTCAAGACAACAAAATGTCATCTGGTTACGAAAACAATTCGCAGTCACAGTTAAACGAAGATAAGAGTAATTTAATAATAAATTATTTGCCACAAACTTTATCAGATGAAGAGTTTCGAAACATTTTCGAAAGAATCGGCCCTTTAAAGAGTGCCAGAATTATTCGCAATAGACAAACGAACTACAGTTTTGGATTTGGTTTTGTAAACTATGTTAATTTAAGAGACGCAGAACTAGCCATTCATCAATTAAATGGCTTTCAATTACAGCACAAAAGGATAAAAGTTGCATTTTCAAGACCTCATTGCAATGAAATTAAAAAAGCCAAACTTTACGTAAAAAACGTTCCATTACATTACTCTGAACAGGATTTAGAATCTCATTTTTCGAAATACGGGAAAATAATTCAGTGTCGTCTTTTGAATGGTGACTCTAAGACAAAAGGAGTTGCATTTATTCTATTTGATTTACATCAACAAGCCGAAAAGGCTATTAAAAATTTAAATGGTGTGCTTCTTCCAGGAGCGTTATATCCACTTGAAATTAAATACGCCACTGATAACAAGGTATAAAATTTAGTTGAATTCCCTTTATAAATGAAATACACTTTGCATGATAGAATCGTTCCTGGAATTCTTTCGGTGACATTTATGCTGGAAGATATGATTACAATGATTTTTCAACGTTAGGCGTTAATTACCCGAATATTCGATCATTACCACTTCCCAATCATGGATTCAGCAGTGGACCGATTCGCAGCAACGAGTTCTCCAAGAACAACAATCGCTACAATCCGTTTATTAACCAGTATCTGAGAATTACAGATGAACTGGACTCACCAAATTCCCAATCACTTCAAAATAACATTTTATTTGTTTACAACATTGGTCCTCAAATAGATGAGAACGCTTTGTACACTTTATTTGTAAAATTTGGACCTGTTGTCAGAGCCCAGGTGATGAGGAATGGCAATGCTCCACGAGGTTATGGATTCGTAAAAATGAATTCTTACGAAGACGCTGTCAACGCCATTAAATATTTAAATGGATTCAATTTTCAGGGAAAAAGTATTCAAGTCGACTTTAAACGATAAAAATTAATCTCGAGTCAATTTACACATATAAAATTTGTCTACAATTGTCTGATCCACATTTACAATCAATTTGTTTAACTTCGCTTTCATTCGGAGTAGGTCCTTTAAATAGAAACAATATTAGTATATTGAATTGATGGTTCAAACTTACTTGTCATTCGATAATCAAATGTCAACTCCTCGCCTTTCAAGATTTGTCGTCTTGAAAAGAACACTAGCCGAGGTAGATGTCTGTCCAAATGATTAATCCAGGCACAGTAAACCTCAAGGTTTGGATCACACTACATTTTAAAAATTAATCGTTACTGATTTTCAAAATAAATTCATACCGAATGATTAACGAAATGTGAAACATTTCCAAATCGTGTTGCATCTACTGAGTACTGACACTCTAGATTGTCGTCAAAATCTAAATCAAATAAATACGTGCGGCCTTCCGCACCATATTTTCTTCCACGCTCATCCGCCACATTTAATGGTATAATTTCACCAACATATTCCATGACAAATCGTCCTTTTAGTATCCTGTCTTTGGCCTTTACTCCCCAACCTCTATTGTTATTGGTGCGATATATGATTAGGTTCACCTGCAATTTTTATCATGTTAATTGAAATAAACCAGACAATACTGCCTCGAAATGGCCGACTTCTTGGACATGCATTTATTTGAATTGTTACGTTTACGTGAAAGCCAAATCGAGGCAGTACATTAAAATTAGTAACCTGTGTTCCTTTTTGAATAACCCTATTCGGGCAGTTCTGGTCACAAGGACATTTGTCGTTGCATTCAACGATATGACCCCCTCTGCCTTCTCTCAGTACACCTTCTTTCGTATACATAAAAGTCGAGTCCAAAAGATTTGGGCAACAAGTTTTCTTATTTTCATAACAGTTAGTGCACTGGCACCAAGCCACTGGCGTTGTTAGTAAGTGTTCATTTTCGACACCACGGAAAATGGATCGATTAATATAAATGAAATTTTCAGGTGGACCTTCTAAATCCACCTCATTTTCAACGAAAACATTTCCTCTTGTTGTGTTTGGTTCAAAAGTTGGGTCCCCATTAATTACGGCATTCATTTCTGATTCCCACCGCTTCAAAGTTTCGGATAACGTTTTTCGTTTATCCACAAATTGTAGAAAGTTGTCAATTCCACCAAAACGTGAATCCAATTTCATTTTTTCACAAATCATGGTAATCAGTCTTTTCGAACCAAAAACGTAATTTTTAAATTCGGGCGTGGCCATTTCATCTCCAAGCATATTGTAGCAACATGCTACAAGGTTTTTCGTAGGAGCCCATGTTTTAGTTGATGCTGGTTTCGTTCCGATTTCTAAATCACTTAGTTTGTACAGAACAACAGGATCGTTGTAATCAAATTTCTTGATATTACATAGTGTAAGGTGTAGGCGAGTCAATTTGCTATCCCACTCGGTGTTATACGTGTCTGATTTATTTGTCATTGCTAATTTAAAGTCATTCAAGATTTCATCGCAAGTTCCGCGAAGATGGCTTTCAGGTTCCCAGGTGTTTGATTCATGATACCAGCCAACCCACTTAACCAAATATAAGTTCTGCGCGACGTCGTAATCTACTATTTCTTCAACCTCATATTCCTTCCTCTTTTTCGAATTCACCAGATTATCCTCAGGAAGAGATCTTTTCGGCTTCGAAGTGTCGCGTATACGAAGCAATTGGTTCCTTCTTACTGTAAAATCGCCTTTTATTCCAAGATTAATGCATGTATTTTCCAAATTTTTAATGTCTGGATTAACGACTATTCTAAGCAGCTTATTTTCTTCGTCGTCTTCCGCCTTTTCCACATAACGTTGGTAGTCTTCGTTGTTTAAATGTGACGTTAATCGACGAACAGTTTCCCGCGAATAAAACTCATCTTCGCATGCGTCAGCAACGATAATACAATCATCCGAAGTGTTTAAAACGTTATTAACACCTGAGCAAGTAGCAATCGATGGTTCCTCAGAATTCTCTTGAGTATTAATTTGGACGGAATCACCATTATTGTCGTCATCTGTAGATTGTTTCATTTCTTTTTCAATAAGGCAATCGCTGTCATTTTCCGTGACTTCATCGCACGTACACACAGTAATTTCAATGAGTTTTGAAACCACTTCTTTAGCGCCATTCTCTTTGTCAGATTCCTCCTTAGGAGAATCTCCGTCACGGTCCATTTTAACGAAATATTTATATAGACTATTTTTAACAGAATTAATTTCAACTTTTTTGAATGGCAAATGCTTTTGAATTCTTTTCATTTTCTGATTACTTTTTATTATTCACAACTTCTCAATTTACGTTTTGCGAAAATTGCGCGAACTGAGATTGCTTCCGAGGGACACGTCGCTAATTGCGCATAACAACGGTTGCGAAGGATTCAATGAAACCATGAGTTGCTTCAATTCGAAAATGAAAACATTGCTTTCTATTCGCGAGAAGTGTTTATTTTCTTATGCAAAGTTGTTATTTCGAAATGAACGTAATTTCGGGTTTAAAGCAACTCGGCTCACCGATAGAAGTTTGCTCCGCATTTCTGGCAGTGATTCACTATCATTTCTTCAAACGTTGCTCACAAACGACATTCGGTGTTTGGAACACGTGAATTGCATGTTTTCGTATTTACTAAATGTGAACAGCAGAATTCTGGCCGATTTAATTGTATACAGAACAAATGATTTCATTTCTCCTGACAAACGACTACTGGTTCTGAATCCTGTGACGAAAAAGTATTTTGGAGTGGGAGGTCAACATGACGATAAAGTTTTAATAGAATGTGACTCGAAACTTGCCACTGCTCTTTCAAAGACACTGTTTGCTATTAAAATACGTAAAGACGTCAAAATTGAATTTGCAACGGAATACGATATATGGGCTATTTATCCGAATGATGAAAATGCTGACTTATCTAGAATATCTGAAATTGCTTCTGAAGACTTAATTTTTGTTGTTGACCCAAGAACTCATTTATTGGGGTACAGGTGTTTAACACGTTTAGGAACCTCTAATTTACAACAGTTGAAAAATATCACGCAAAACTTGATTGATTATTCCCTAACTCAATCATCAATTACTGCTTACAGAGAATTTAGATATAAACTTGGTGTATGTGAAGGTATTCGAGACTTTGGACACGCCAGATACAGTTTCTATGACTGCAACGGACACTTATTAAATGCTGGTAGCAATAAAAAAGGACTTTTTGTTGGCGAAAAGATGATTAGCAAGAATCACAATTTAGTGCAGTGTATGCGACCCGTTATGTTTGAAAATGTCGACGTGAATAGGATATATCCTGGGTCATCATTGGTATCACTGAATGACGAAAGAGTTCTCGGATATGTTCAATCAGTTCAAGGGAAATCAGGAATTGCGTTGTTGAAAATCAGCGATCAGTTTGACAAAGAGTATAAAATGTTTCATCCTGAAAGTGAGACAACAGTTACAACTAATAAACCATTGTGGTGGGCATTGGCTTTGAATCGTTTGCATGCAGATCAGAATTATCAAATAATGAAAGATAAAGTAACGTTAAACCAGATTTCAACATTAAGTTTAACTGGATGAAAATAAAATGAAGAGTAAATTTAAAATGACTGTTTAAAATCGATTTGAAAATAAACTGTGAGTGATGAAAGTTGCACGAAGTGTTGAAAGTGTGTTGAATTGTAAATGAATGAATAATGAAAAAGTGAGTGATTAAAAGTGAGAGTATTTGTGGAATTGAGGTCATCGGGAGTGAATGCGCGGTGGCAGCGCTCGCAGTGCACACTAATAGAGGTCCCTTTAAACGTCACTCGCAGCTGAATTCTGCGCGTTTCTCTCGCAAACTGTGACATTGCAACACAACTGTAATTCTCTGTTTGCGAAGTATCGCGTTGTTTGCGAGGAATTGTTTCGCGAGTTCTTTGCGATTGACGAGCAAACAAAGAAACGTTTGAGTGCAGTCCGCGAACGCAAATAGAGTCACAATCTTTCGATTTGAGGACATTTCTTTTGTCTCTTCGTTAGACGCTATTTTCAAGCAGACAAATTTCAGCAGTCGTGAGATAAGATAATAGAGACAATTAATTGGCTTGTGATGCAAATGAGTGGTGTTGCGGTTGTTGATGGCATTCAGGCATAGAAGCATTAGCAAAGGGGGGACAAGCATTGCATCTTCGTCTTCGTCTGCGAGACAGCAACGATTCGCCACTTCGAGTTGTTGCTCTTTCGCGAGCACAGAAAGAAGCGTATCTTCGCGTTCACCGATCAGAACGAGGTAAGAAATACTGATTTGTGTTTTAGAGTGAATGCATTGCTCGTCTGTAGATCAAAGACACAGGCCTTGCAGAGACAAGCGCATCTCGAAGCAATTAGAGCTGAGGACACAACAAACGTTGCAACAAATTCGGAAAGAGAAGAGGAGAGTGCAGCCAAGAGACAGAAAACAGCAAATGGTTTACTGACGGAATCGAGTAGTTCAGCGAGTGACTTGTCGATCAGCCGAAGTTCTTCTGGTCGACGTAAGAAAGCAAAGATAGAAACGGAGAGCTCAGAGTCGTCGTCTCCTTCGGAGAGTAATAAACGAAGAGGTCGCAAGTCGAGAGTGGAAAAAGCGGAAAAAAGCAGCAGAATTGGTTCGAACAGCTGCAAAGAATCATCAGCAGATCCAACAACAACGGGGTCTTGCGCCAGTTCTCGGCGACGTTCCTCTCGTCTAACTGGAAAAATCCCAGCGAGCAGCGCTTCCTCGTCGAGCAGTGCGGTTTTAAACGGAGGTGGAGGCCCGTCATCGACAGGTGCATCTTCATCGGGTATCTCGAGTAGAGGAGCGTTGAGAGGACACAGCTTTTTTCGAAGTAATAAGGCGTCCAGCAGTGGAATGGAAGAAAATGGTTCGTCGCGAGCAGGAAGTGAAAGTCGCGGAAATAACAACGATGCTGGGCAAGCCCTGGGAGCGACAGGAAACAGCTCATCGCTTGTCGTGACCCCCTCGAATTCAATGTCCGTCACTGGCGCAGTGGACAGTGAATCAGATGACAATGAAATGGGGCGCTTGCAGGCAATTTTGGAAGCTCGAGGTCTGCCCCCACATCTGTTCGGAGCTTTAGGACCACGGGTTCAGCATTTGCTTCATCGATCCATGGGCAACAGTACCAGCAGTAAGGCGCAGCAATTAATTCAAGGTATTCAAGCACAAGGAGATGAAGGCCAGCAGCTTCAGGCTGTGATGGAAATGTGCCAACTACTTGTGATGGGAAATGAAGATACTTTAGCTGGTTTTCCGGTGAAACAAGCTGTTCCGGCTTTGATTACACTGCTTCAAATGGAACACAATTTCGATATTATGAACCACGCTTGTCGTGCGTTGACTTACATGATGGAATCGCTTCCTCGATCTTCTGCTGTGGTCGTTGAAGCAGTTCCTGTTTTTCTAGAAAAATTACAAGTGATTCAATGTATGGATGTTGCCGAGCAATCCTTGACTGCTCTTGAAATGTTGTCGCGTAGACACAGTAAAGCAATCCTTCACGCGAAAGGTGTGTCTGCGTGTCTAATTTATCTGGACTTTTTCTCTATAAATGCTCAGAGAGCTGCGCTATCGATTACAGCCAATTGTTGCCAAAATTTGAACGGGGAAGAGTTTGCACTGGTACAGGAATCTCTGAAGACTCTTACTACGCATCTGAATAATCAAGATAAAAAATGTGTTGAAAGTATTTGTCTGGCATTTTCTCGGCTGGTAGATTGTTATCAACACGACTCGAATATTCTTTCAGAAATCGCAGGAAATAATTTGCTCAATAACGTACAACAACTGCTCCTGGTTTCGCCGCCGTTGATAAGTACAGGTACATTCGTGATGGTTATCAGGATGTTAGCGACTATGTGTTCAGTCTCTCCACATTTGGCAGTACAACTTTTAAAGCTTAGTAAGTAAATTTCGTTTGATTTCTGTGCGTAATATCCTTTTTTAGATATTTCCGAAACACTTCGTTTTTTGTTGCTTGGAACGAGTGCCAGTAAAGAGGAAATAGAGTTAACTCCTCGAAGTCCTCAAGAATCATACGAGATAACGTCATTAATCGGCGAATTAATGCCGCGTCTCCCGTCTGATGGAGTTTTTAGTGTTGAAAAATACTTGTCAAAACACGTGAATCTTGCAAATGAAGCTGTGGTGTGGCAATGGAAGGACAATCGTGGACTTTGGCACCCTTATAGTAGTGTTGACAGTAGAATGTTGGAGGCTGCTCACCAGTCTGGTGAGGATGAGATCAGTTTGTCAACAATGGGCAGAAGTTATGTGATTGACTTTAACTCTATGCAACAAATAAACGAAGATACTGGCACATCGAGACCCGTTCAGCGTCGGGTGAATTCTAATTCATCTGATATTGGAACCTCTTCGAATACTGAAGGCATTAATGTCGATCCAAGAGCAGTCTGTTTGGAAAAAGAACCAGATTTGGCTACAAACTTCATAAAAGCTTTGTTCGGTGTTTTATATGAAGTTTACAGCAGTTCTGCAGGACCATCAGTTCGTCACAAGTGCCTCAGAGCTTTGTTGCGTATCATATACTATGCACCCGCAGATTTGTTAAGAACGGTGTTGAAAAATCACGCAGTTTCCAGTCACATTGCAGCGATGTTACCATCATCGGATCCTCGAGTAGTAGTTGGTGCCATTCAGATGGCTTATGTTTTAATGGATAAGTTGCCCGATGTGTTCAGCATATATTTTCGACGCGAAGGTGTGGTGCATCAATTTAAGAAGCTAGTGAAAGGTGATGATTTTGAGATTGGTTCAACGTCGTCTTCTCCATCATCGGCGTCAAATGTAGTTTCGTTAACTACTCCGCAAATGAGCGCTACGGTGAAGAGTGAAACAGTACCTGGTCCGAGTGGGGCTTTTTTTGGTCACTCACAACCTACGTGTTATATTGAGTCTCCATTGAGTCCTTTGAACAGTGTTTTGCCAATGCAAGCTTCATCTCCGTGTGAAGTTCCCGCTGATTTTTTCTCCACTTCTGGTCATTCTTCCATTAATTTTTGGGGAGCTGGAACGGGTTGTGCTTCAGCGCAATCACTTATATCATTGGGTCCTACATCAGCCCCAACAACTGCTTTATCGTCACCTGGTGTCGTATCGTTGCGAAGTTCGGAAGAAACCACCGAACTGCAATCATCTCCTCAACTGTAAGTGTAACTCATCTACATGTGTGTGTGTAATGTTTGTGATGCAATGATGAGATGGATGGAGTTTGCTAACCTTGTTTACTAACCAGTTTGATCCATATATGTTTCTTTGATTCTTTGAAATTTCGGTGTTTTCTCTGATTTTCCTGCCATTCGAAATTAAGATTAAAAAGTCGGGAAAATCCCTGTCATGGAATATGGAATAATGCTACTTATATTGTATAAAGTTATGCAAATGCATGGAAATCTTTTTTCTATAAATATTTTAAATTTATTGTATAATACATTTTCAAATATACAAAACAGTTCCAATTCCAATCCAAAACAGTGTTTCAATTGTACAAAACAGAAAAATCAGAAATTCAATAGTTGGTTTAGAAAAATCTGTGGAGATGTGTTGATTTATTACACTTGAAGTTATCTTTTTTTGTATCACGTATGTTTGTTTGGTTCTGTGATGACTTCGTTAAACCTGACTGCTTGTGATATGTTAAAGTTGTTGCTTTACCGGATTCTGAGAACCAATTCCTTTGCTTAGACTGAGGAAATACCATTGTATCAGTAATTAATTGATTTATTTCTATTTTTAGGCGTTTGGCTGATGTTTTGAAAAGAAAGAGGACTTCGAAAAAGTTGAGCAGCAGTGGAAGCGGTGGTATTTGTTCCTCGAATCGCAAAACTCGTAGCGAAACTGAACCGTTGTCTAGCGCATCGTATTCATTAAGAAGTTGTAGTATAACGGCAACTCCTGCCATAAACAATCGTTTGGAATGCGATCCTATTGCTGCTCATATGTCACAGTTATCGTCCTCACCATATGTGTCGATGCCATTCTTTTCTCTACCGAATCCGGGTTCAAATTCTAGTGTTACTCATGGAAGTGCCAGCAATAGTACTACAAACAACAACAGCTTGTTGAACCCACCAACAACTGTGCCGATTCCAGTAAGCAGCAGTGTAGGAAGTCATGGAAGAAGTTTTAAGCTTAGTTCAGCCGCTGCAAAAACATCGTCTTTTCTGGCAAATCTTCATCCTGCACGTTGGGGTCGATGGAACAACACATCACATGGTGTTATTGGCTCTTCAGCAGGCAACAGTGGTGGCAATTCTCGTAATTCCATATTGTCGTCTCATTCCCAAGATGCAATGGGTTCGATGTCAGGCGTGTCGTCTCCTCGTTCTCCGAATAGTATTGGAAACAAGGAGAAAGTTAAAGCTTGGATTAAAGAACAAGCAAAGCTATTTATCGAAAAGTACTTCAGTTCGAGTGATGTATCAACGGGCGACTCAGGTGACCAGCATCCGGCGATGAATACTTTGAATCGCGTTAAATGTGCGATGGAAGTATTTGAAAAAGGAAATTGTGTTAAGGCACTTCAAGAAATTAAAAGTGTGATTATGGAAGGTGACATTTCGCCATTTGAGTTAATTCACAGTGGAATTGTAAGCAAACTTTTGCGGTTTTTGACGAACTGTGAGGATGGAGAGTGCGAACGCAACAAACGAATTCGAATGTTTCTTAATGTGTTTATTGGATCTCCAATTGACCATTTGTCTCCGATTACCTCAAAGTTAGAGTTAAATATAGGGAGTGCTTCACTTACAGCATTCGTAAACAAATTGAATGCGTGTATTTCTCAGTTGGAACAGTTCCCGGTCCGTGTACACGACGTGGTCGGAACAGGGACGGGTAGCATTCGTGGAACGAGTGCTCTAAAGTTTTTTAACACTCATCAGCTTAAATGCAACCTTCAGCGTCACAGAGACTGCACAAATTTGAAACAATGGAGAGGAGGCCCTGTTAAGATCGATCCTTTAGCTGTCGTGCAGGCAATTGAAAGATATTTGGTAATTCGTGGCTATGGAAGAATTCGTGAAGAAGAAGAGGATGGAAGTGATGATGATAACTCAGATGAAGATATTGACGATAACATGGCTGCAGTGATGATAAGTCAAGGGCAAGGAAGGCACAAGTTACAATTTTTAATTGGTGACACAGTGTTACCGTATAATATGACTGTTTATCAGGCAATCAGACAGTACAGTAATGTTAGCGCACACGGTGATGGTCAAGAAACAGATACAGATTCTGAAGCTCCAATGGGTCACGCAAATATGTGGGTTCAAACACATACTATTTATTATAGACCTTTCATAGAAGTTGGAAACTCAGATAGCAGTACGTCAAACAACGTGACTACTGGCACACCGTCCGTTTCTTCGAATTCAGTGTTTAGTGCGCGTTCTGGCAGCAGTTCTGGAAGCAGACGTGGAAACAAATCGAGCAAAGAAAGTGTGACAAAATCAGTTTCTCCGAAGAAAAAAGATGAATTGTGGAACGAAGGAAAAACTCCAAAAACTACTCCACTGATAAATTCTTTCTTAAGTGCAAATCTTCCTGACAGTGTCACAGTTCAGGACGCGTCTCTGGAAGTTATTGCTTTGCTTCGTGTTGTGCAAGCTTTAAGCAGACACTGGGGTCACTTCTATGATATATCGTTCCCGTATGAATCGGCTGTTGCTCAGAATGAATTCGTTAACAGCAAGTTAACAGCTAAAGCAAATAGGCAGTTACAAGATCCGTTGGTGATAATGACTGGAAATCTTCCATCGTGGTTGTCGCAAATTGCTTATGCGTGTCCGTTCTTATTTCCATTTGAAACTCGACATCTTTTGTTTTATGTAACTTGTTTTGATCGTGACCGAGCTTTGCAGCGTTTGTTGGATACCACTCCTGGATTAAACAGTAGTGATTCGAGTGAGAGAGTCACTCCAAGATTGGATCGTAAAAAACGGACAGTGACGAGAGATGACATTTTGAAACAAGCTGAAACTGTTCTACACGACGTTGGTAACTCAAAAGCTTTATTGGAGATTCAGTATGATAATGAAGTCGGAACGGGGCTGGGTCCAACGCTTGAGTTCTATGCTCTTGTTTCAAAAGAAATGCAAAGAGCTGATTTAGAGATGTGGAGAGGAGAAACTGTGCCCTCATTACCTGAAAAAATATCTGTCGATGAAGATTCTAAAGTCAGCGTTCAAGACCAAATTGTAAAGCAACAGAATACGGTGCAATATGTGTATTCGTCAAGTGGCCTGTTTCCTGCACCTCTCGGAAAGGGAACAAAAGCTAATGTTTTGTCAAAAATGAGAAACCGATACAAATTGTTGGGAAAGTTTATGGCTAAAGCTTTGGTCGATTCTCGAATGGTATTTGAGGATGAAATTGTATATAAATTAGGTAACTAATTATTTTTCATTTAGGTCGATATACCTTTAAGTATTGCTTTCTATAAATGGCTGTTGGGACAAGAATCATCGTTAACGGCTTCTGACATGCAGTACATTGATAGCACTTACGCACGATCAGTCATCGAAATGGAAATATTGGCAAAGCAAAAGAAACAAATGGTATTTTATAATTATTTACAATTAAACATTTTAATGTAAACTTTCTACAGCAAAATGAGAATAACACAGATGGATTAAATGTGGGCTCGTTAACTTTGCAAGGTGTATCAGTCGAAGATCTCAACTTGGATTTTACTTTGCCTGGTTTCCCACACATTGAATTACGTAAAGGTGGTAAAGACACAGCTGTGACAATTGATAATATTGAAGACTATGTGCGGCTTTTGTGTCACTGGTCACTAATTGAAGGAGTATCACGACAAATGGATGCTTTCAGAGAAGGATTTGAAAGTGTTTTTTCAACGTCGCAGCTGCAGGTTTTTTATCCAGAAGAAATGGAGCAATTATTTTGTGGCAGCAGTCACAGTCGTTGGGATGTGAAAATTTTAATGGATTGTTGTCACCCTGATCACGGATACACTTTAGAAAGCAATGCAATAAAAATGCTGTTCCAAGTGATGAGTTCTTTCAACGCCGAAGAACAACGAAAGTTTCTGCAGTTTGTGACCGGATCACCTCGTTTACCAGTTGGAGGGTTGAAAAGTCTGTCACCGCCTTTGACCATAGTGAGAAAGACGTTCGAACCTGGAGAGAATCCTGATGATTACTTGCCGAGTGTAATGACATGTGTTAACTATCTGAAACTACCTGATTACTCAGATATAAAAATAATGCGCGAAAAGCTGCGGATTGCAGCAAACGAAGGACAACACTCTTTCCATCTTTCGTAGTGAATGCATTGCTGTTCACACTTTGTGGCGGTGTACGATAATCGCGATTCACTGAAGATTGACTCACTGAGAGAAGAGAAATTTGATACGAAAGTTGCAAATCGATACATTGTTAGCCGCAATATTTTTCTCGTGTAACTCTTAACCGATTCATTTCCTTTTCAAATAAACAATTTCTCTTAAATTTGTTCATTTTGTCGTGTTTTTTGATTTTCTAATTGATTCGTTTTCATGAATTATATGAATCCATTGCTTTGCTTCGCGGAGCGCGTTGCAACCAATTCTGCGTAAACTGAATTTTGCCATTTTTACTCAGCTCTGTTCAAAACTCATCTGGAGTGTTGACGAATCCTTTCTTTTTGCAGAATGTATCTGTAAATTCTGGTATTCGTTATTCGTTTCTCTTAATTAAATTCCGTCTTTCTCAGCTAATCTCAGGTAATTTTGCATTCGTTTAATCTCTGTATTCGAATTATTTTTCACTTTGTTTTTCATTGATTAACTGTAAGAATTAATTGATTCGATTGATGCGTGTGTGATGCATCTTTTTGTTAAAAGTGTGCACAGTTACAGTTCGATTTTCTTATTCTTGCCGACGAATAATTTATGCACTCAATTTATTTGGTCGACTTACCCTTATAAATGTCATAATTATTCATTTTATTTTCATAATCGAGTTCTCGTGAAAATTGAATAAGAAAGTTGATTGAGTGTTTAAATTGAATCTCTGAATTAAACGAAAGGTCACGTTTCTGTTAAAAATCAATAATTCCAGTAAATAACTGAAATTTTAGATGCAATTTTTGTTTTGAATCCATAGACAACCGTAATAATAGAAACATTGAATAAATATTCACAACTGACAGTCTGAGTGAACTCATTGCTGCATTCACACACAGTGAAACACTAACTTTAATGTTTATTTAACGAAAGAGTTCTAAAATGACGTGTGATCTGTTTTGCATTTAGGTTGCCAGAAAATGAAAAGAGCAATGGTTTCAATATATTTGGTAGTCGCGCTCGTATCTATATTCGACTTAATTCCACCGATGTTTTCACTCTCTTTAAGTGAATTGCATTCAACGTCGCGTTTGAATAGATACAACAATGAGGATAAATCTTTACGATCGGCTTTAGACACAATTCGCGGCAAACGACGACTGCATTCAATAAGTGATGATAAACATTCAATCAGTCTTCCGCTTCATTTACAGTCGTTAGATTTGAGCAAATATTTAATGAAAAGGTTCCCAATTAAAAGGCAGGAGGAAGAAGTGATGGATATTCCATTAGAGGTGAGTTGCAAAGCTAATTTTAGCAGCAATTTTCCAAATGTTTACTTTGCTTGTTTAAAGTGTCAAAATGTGTGCATGTCATCTTTCACAAAAACTGAACAAACGAAATTGAATTCGTTGTTTTTGTAATAAGTGTTAAAATCAATATTTGCACTTCGGAACAAAAAGTTGATTGAAAAACTGTGAATTTTGATTCGCCGACATTACTTCGTGATTACGGAGAGCGACAAGAAAATGTTAACTTAACAATGACATCCTGCAATGTCTTCGCGTGTTTCACTCTTAATTTGTCACTTTTATTGTCTTCGTTCGTTTCATTTCTCACGAACAGCGAAACATTCAAAATTAATTAGTTACGCAAACCTATCACTGCTTTTCTGAAAACTAATAATCTGCATAAATGAATTATCTTCTTGAGACCTTTAATTTAATTAAAGTCTCAGATTTTACTGATTGCAATTTCGAAGAAGCAGTGCTTCTCTTCAATGTAATGAATTTTGAATAATGTAACGCAATGTTTGTGAATAAGTTATAACATTGCAAACATTTGATGTTTTCCATTGAGTCATTAATAATTCTTTCAATATAATATATTAAAATGAAATTTTGCATAAATTCAGTTTACTTTCATATTTTAAGAGCAATTATTGTTGAAAATAATATTAAATAATTGGAAAGAAGTCGAGAAAAAGAACATAAATCTACCCACAACGTTTCAGACGCAGTATAATATTTGATATTATTTTCAGTCGAAAAACTCGTTAAAACAACAAAATTGGTTCGTTAAAAGTGTGCAAGCACCAAAAAGCAAACAGTTATTAATTTGTGTTGTAAAACACACCTACATGCTGACTGTTTCTTGTGTCGAATAACAAATAGCTTTTATTGAGCGTATAAAACGGAAAATAGATTAATCGCTTCTCAGCTAATTTTTATGCTTCTTTGTAATTAGTAGTCGCTTTCAATTAGACTGGCATTCATTACGTAAACACTTTGTTGTTACTTCGAAACAGAAATGTCACAGTTGATAATTTATTCTATTATATCGGCAATAAATATAAGTAAAACGTTTACAAGTTTCAATTGTCCGTTGTTTGCCGATTATAAGAATCATTTTGAAAAGCTTATTTCAAAATCAATAGAAACTATTTTTGTAATTCTATACAATTCCATATATTTTTGTTTGTTGCATAAATTCAGCTTACTTTTTCAAAATTCAAAATTGCAAATTTTTTCATTTCAATTCTTTTTAAACTTTCTATTTTGTTTTTCAAAATGCTGCAATTACACATTTTTGAATTTATTTTTCCAATTTGTTATAAAATATAGAACATTAAATATTCTAATGTGAATTTTAAATGCTTATTATTTTTACATTTCAAAATCAGAAAAATATGGAAATATGACCTTTTCTATTTCATTTCGATTCCAAAATGAAACTACAATAGTTTAACACAGTAGAAACATTCGACACAGAAAATAAATAGTAAAGTTTTAGACTAAATAATGTAGCATAAATTCGCATACTTTTCAGTGAGCATCAACCGCATTTGAATAAGGTTATAAATACATTATTTTGTCCCAAACTATACAGTTGCGAGCAAAATGAGAGTGAGGTTTTGGTTCTCCTCTCAATTTATCTCCAATGAGAGATTAATAGAGATAAGTACCGTTATTCTGGTCGTATCTGCATGCTGTGACACTCTGAAAACAACAATTTATCTTCATAAAGCTTTGGACGTAAAAGTGTGCAAATAAATTTCAACATCAGCTTCAATGAAAAAGTGATGTAGATATGTACAATTTTACATCCATATCTGTATCTGTATCCAAACTTGTGTGAAATGTGAAATGGACATTTTGTCCCAAGTTTATTATTGATGCATGAAAAAGGAAAAAATTCATGGTCATTAATTTTCAATTTGATGTTAAAAGGTGAAACGGTTTGTGTGACGAAACTTTTTATTTAATTAGTATACCGAGCACTGCAAGCGACAAAAAAATGTGATGACGGAGAATGATATTTGACTATAATTAATGAGCGCAGAATTCGCGAACAGCAAAAGATAAAGTGTGAATATAAAGTGTGTTGAATGAGAAATGGTCATTGCTGATCATTTCCAAAACATTTCACTTTTATCAGTAACAGCGGCGAATAAACAAAAAGATCCGTTTACTGTTTGCCGAGAAGTCTGCTGCAACTGTGATCGATAAAAGCGAAAGCTTCTTATTGTTATTCACAAGAATGAAGTTGATTATGAAACGCATAGTCAAGCAAAGCGATGCACTTCCTAAACGATTGTTCGCTTTTTCTTGCAGTTTTGCTCAGAAACACAGCAATTACTGCATTTTCCATGTTTTCTACTTCAGCATATAATGAGTTCATTTCAATTCCCTTTTCACATTTTTATTGCTTTTTGTATTTAACTTTTAGGATTAGAATTAGGAGTTTTCAAAGTTTTCAAACTCGAAGCATTTGTTAATATCCATGCAAATGTGCTTTTGTTTATATTTACTTGAACGCACTTTTTCTGAACCATTGATTGAAATAATGATATAAAGCGAACTGAAATCGGAAATAGCATCATCACTAAATATTTCAACGAAAGCGGTTTCATTTTGTAGCTCATTTCATTTTAACGCTCTTGTGCAGTTCACATTTTAAATATTTATTCATCAAATGCACTCTCTAATGAAATGTGTTGCAATGAAAACTTGAAACGGTGTTTCAAAATTCAAAACCCGAATTATTGATTCGAAAGACAAAACTAAAAG